>MCJB01050130.1:372168-383138 GCA_002018475.1 Nicotiana obtusifolia
CCAACCCCGGGGTCAAAAGAAAAGAGATAACGAGAAACAAAAACTAGAACAGAGCTTCTGGCTGCCGCTTCATCTTCTTAACATTATATCAAACCAGATCAATATGGGGGTCCCATATTATATTATGCACACTTCAGGGGGAGGGAGGTTGTAGTGTTCCCCATTGGTAGAGGAAGTGAGTTGTTGTCTTCTTATATGTTCTTGGGCATTCCCACATCCAAGGTCCATCGTCTTTATTCTTACAACCCCCACTACGAATCAACATTCTTTACTTCCGCCAAAAAAGCATAGGATAAGTAGACCCAATACCTCATCTTCATTCAATCATAAAGATAATATTAAATGGACAAAAGAGGGAAGTAAAGGAAAACAAAGACCCTGAAGGGGTTTCAGGATGAGATGAACTAGGCAGCAGTAGGGCCATGATAGGTATCGAGAACTCAAGGAGGATGTGACAAAGGTATAAGGTCTCAAGGTTGGCGGTGACTAATGTGAGTTGACAAGGAAGGGGTTTTTATGTGTGTGAGAGGGGATCAAAGCTCAACAGGGAAGAGGAAGAGTGTCTTTTCACTTTTGGAGGGTATCAGCAGGATGAAAGTTAAGCATATTGATGGCATCAACCATTTGAGTGGAGCATATCACAGTCAAAATGTGAAGATGTTTAATATTAGAGAGCCTATTATATTATTTAAACGAAAATGAAGGTCTATTTAGTTTCCTTGAACTAGAGGGGAGGTCCAAATAATTGACATTATTATTTTTGTATTCTTTTATGTGGGGAGTGGGGGTGGGGTGGGGCGAGGATGCAGGAAAAGAGGTATTTATAGATTTTTTAATTTCAAGGGGGGCAAATAGATTATACTTTATGAAACTTTCTTTTAGAGGGTTCCGAAATAATAAAATAAACCAAGATTCCAGACATCTGACATCTGCATGCACTTGTTTTTCTTTAATAATTCTCATCTTCAGGCCATCCTTTTCTTTTCGTAGAACAGTTTTTTTCATTATGGCAGGGTCTTGTTAGAATAGAACTTTGTTCAAATAATACTTCCTGTTGACCATCATAGTCCAAGGACCTCCTCTCTAGTTTTCAGAATTCCACCACCCTTTAGTTTAAGATGGCATTACAAAAAACCTGCCTTTTTAAAAGTCATATTGACTTTTATATTTCAAGACTATCACCGATTTTTTGGATTAGAGTATTGCTGTAATTATCATTCTCCATTTTCCATGTTTCTTGAAAGAAGTACTGTCCTTTAGCAAAATCATTTTATAGTGGCAGAATAGTCATTAATATTATATTAATGGGGGTGAAAGCGTGAATCTTCCTTGTAATACTCATTAATTTAATTACTACTCCCACTGTTTCATTTTATGTGTCTTAGTTTGATTAGACTCAGAGTTTAAGAAAAGTAAGGAAGACCGGAGAATCTTGTAGTCTTAAACTAAAGGTGCATGTAATATACTAAAATGCCTTTGAATCTTGTGGTCTTACTTATGCTACGTGAATTTGTGGAGTTAAACAGTAACTAAATATAGAAAGAAGCATTTTTTTTTAAACTTACTAAAAGGAGTGTATGACACAAAAATTGAAACAGAAGGAGTACATGATATGGAGAGGAAGCATTTCTTATGCTACATTGACAATAAGATATTAGATTACCCTCTAGAATTAGAGATAAATCAAATTATTTACTATGGCTACTTTTAAATAGAACTTCTCTTTCCGGTACTTTTAAATGGTATGGAGCTAGCATTTTACTGTTTGACAGTTTTCCTCTTTTTAACCAGCTAGCTTCCTTGTAGGTTTTGTACAGGAGCTAGCCTTTTGTTCTCTTTTGCAGTTTTGCATCTTCTTGATGCCTCATTAATGCAATTTACTTGCTTCATCAAAAAAACTTCTCTTTCCTGTATGATGTTCCATGGCTAAAGTTGAAAATGAACAGTTTAAACTAACACAATTAGTTTAAGGCCTGCAGAACTTAGTTAGGAATGTAACTGAAACTTTGAAGCTAGCTGGACGAATCGAGCACGATTTTGCGCATTTGAAGAATAACCTTTTATCTTTGATGTCTTTTTGGTGTACCCATGAAGTTCCTATTTGTTTAGAGGATTGGGTGTCTTTAGCAGAGAACCATTTATTTTTGTTGGTTTCTCTACTTTTTCATATACTACAGGAGCATTTCCTCCCAATGTTTTCAATGAAATTATCTTTTACTGGGTAAGAAAAAGCTAGATGGAGGTTCTTCGACTTATCATAAACTGGAACTGAGGTAAGTGTAATTATCCCTAAAACTTGAATATGATCAAATTTAAAGGTAACAGGTACCCAATGGAATAGTCTTTTCTTTTGGTTTCCCACCAGGTGGGATAGTCGAGGTGCACGCAAGCTGCCCGGGATGACACTGTTGTCAAAAAAATAAAGAAGAAGAAAGTGAAAAGTAAGAACAAATGTCTGGTGATAAAATTAAATGACCTACAAATGGGCTTAATGTTTAATTATAAGCAACACCATTGCCGAGTTATCAAGCCATGCTGCTAAATATGTACAAAAAACATTCTGCTGTCAAAATTTCCTTTTGCATGTTATTTGACAGTTTATGTTCCACTGAAGAAATTGAAATTCTTCTTTTCCCTCTCTCTCTGTCTCTATTTTTTTGGGGGGGGTGGGGGTGGTTCTGATGGGTGGGGAGACCTTTTGGGACATGAATGAGCTGATAAGTTTGTGTTACTGAAGGATGATCTGGCAGTGAGCATGTTGGAGAACTGCAAGCAGTCTTTGGCTGTTATACAAAGAATCGTGGAATCAACCTCAGGTGATGAGGGGTTGATGTTTGAAGCTTTAAATCTTCATGATGAGCTTCGACAAGTCATTTCCAGGTACGAGGAAATGGAAGCAGCGCTAGAGTTGGGAGAAAGACTGCCTAAAACACCTGAAGATGGAAGTGGCCTGCCTAATACAGCTCTTGAATCGGGAGAAAGACTGCCACCTAAAACACCTGAAAATGGAAGTGGCCTGCTCAATGTTGCTGATACCAGTGAAGCCAATTTAGAGAAGCCGGCTTTAAATGCAAGCGAAAGCCATGCTGTAGCTCCTACAAAAGAAGAAAGCAATCAGTCACACCCCGAGGTTGTAAAACCGGGCATTTCACGGGAATAGAGGCTTGATTAGATGAGGCAAACCATGCGTGGTAGTGTTTCTTGTTTTCCCTTCTAATTTATCAGTTATGTAGTTTGTTTTTAGTAATGAGTGCGTCTGTTTTTGTGTATATGTATCACTGGGCATAATTACCAAACGTCAGCTTGTAATAACTACTACATGGGATTTCAAGTTATAATTTCGGAAGTGGCATTTCGTCCATCAGCTGACTATTCTTTTGTGAATTTGAAACCTGTCACCTTTGCCTTGTGTACGAATAAGCTATAAATGCAAAAAAAAAAAAAAAAAAAGGTGGAAGAGCAGAAATACTTTCTCTTAGCTTGTAGCAGCCCTCTCTCAATGGGGGCTGATATGTGTATCTCAAGTATGTTGCTAGATGTTTCAAAAACAATTTCTACTCGTAATACAACAACAATAATAACAAAAAATTCAGTGAAGTCCCACGAGTGGAGTCTGAGAGGGTAGTATATACATAGACCTTACTCAGGGCTGATGCATGACACTGCTTTGTTTGGAAATTTACTAAATGTATGTATTATCTGTGAGAAAACGAATAAGTAGAAAAAATTGACACTATTTGATAGAAGTTGTCTCTTGGTGTGTTGGTTATGTACTTAATTTTACTCTAAGAGATTAAAGGTTCAAACCTCAACTAGCACATATATTTTGGAAATATTTGAGAGAGTCTATGTTATTTATTTTATTCTTTTAAAAATTCCGACATCACTTACAAAATTTTTTGCGTTACCCCTCAGAGATATAGAGAATTTCTACTTATACTATAAGGCAATTTGTCATACTTGCTTTTTCTTATTATTTTGTACCAATACACGTGAATCCCCTTCTAGTATGCACAGCTCTTACAGGGACTGCTTTGATTTTCTGTGAATCAAGCAGTACAAATGGTTGCGTCAAGTTTTCTCTTGTAGAACTGAAAAGGAGAGTGACTTCTATTCCACAAAAATAAAAGTATCAATTTTTCTTCCCTTTCTTTTAATAAAATATCCAGACAAATTCAGGCGCCGTCTACGTATTTGGTATTTCTAATGATAGTTTAAATTTTATCAATCTAGACATATCTGTCATCCCTACTTGTACGGATCATTTGTTTACTTTTTTTTGATTATTAAAATTTGACTGTTGTTAGATTAATGAAATGGAATAAGTATCATGTACTGTTGAGAAAATTTCTCACACAAGAACATTCGAATAGATGATAAGTTTGTCAATTTATAAAATTCTTGCTAAACTTTATGTCAAAAAATATTCTATTGATAACTCTAAATTAGATTCAATGTACTAACAATGTTTGTGGTAGAGTATTAATTATTTTTTTTATCCTTAATGAGATAATCTTGTATTCGAATCCTGAGTATGAAATTGCTTTCTTAAAGAGTGGTCATAATACAGGTATCAGACACCGGATGAAATATCAAAATAAAATCAATGTATTTGAATTTTTATTTTCATAAAAAAAATCATCGAAATGATAATTTTTTCCAAAAATATTCAATGGAGAAAATAAAAAATAGTTAATTTGATTAATCTTTTGATGAAAAAAACTAAACGAACCGAACTATGAATGCCCTTATTTGAGATATCCAATTTACAACTTTTTGGAAAATAAACATATTTCTCGAGGAAGAATCAATCTCAATTCTCAATAGTGAACAAAAGGAAAATGATAGAAAATCGGCAGTTGTTTTTTGATATTCTATTCTATTTGTAATGGATATATTTATTTGCATAAAAGAAGATAAAGTTCACATTTTAGATGCCACTCAACTGCCAGTTCAGCTGCCACGTAGGCTCCAGTTCCAGCTCAGCTTCAATACACATTTTCAAATTTCCTCTTCATTTTCTTCTTGTACCATAATTGGCAAGTATAATCGCTTAAGCAATGGGGTACTTATAAGCTAGTATGAATTCATACGCTAGATTATATAGAAGCCCGAATCTTCCCTCCCTAAGATATTTCCCGGCAACATTTTAAACCCTAATTTTTTAGTTGTATAACATTATTCTCCCCTAAGAGACCTAGGGTTTTTTACCGGAGCAATTTCTACTATAATAATGCCATCCCAACCGTCGCCGGGGAAAATCCACCGGCTAGAACTAGAAAACTTCAAATCCTACAAAGGGTTTCAAACAATCGGTCCATTTTACGACTTCACAGCAATTATAGGCCCAAATGGAGCCGGAAAATCCAACCTAATGGACGCTATCAGTTTCGTCCTCGGCGTTCGCACTGGTCAGCTCCGTGGTGCACAGTTGAAGGACCTTATTTATGCCTTCGATGACCGTGAAAAAGAGCAGAGAGGTCGAAGAGCTTTCGTGAGGCTAGTTTATCAGCTTGCTACTGGTACTGAAATTCAGTTTACTCGAACTATTACTGGTGCTGGTGGTAGTGAGTATCGGATTGATGGAAAAATTGTCAACTGGGACGAGTATAATACCAAATTGAAGTCCCTTGACATTCTTGTTAAAGCACGGAATTTTCTCGTCTTTCAGGTTCCCCTTGCATTTTCGTTTCATTTTTCTTGTGCGGATTATTTATATTACATGTAATTAGTGTTAAAAGTTAAATTTATTACCTATTGGAATGGAACAAGCACAATTTGAGCGGAATATTCATATAGATGACGCCAAGTAGTTTAAGGCATAGTAGTTGAAATGGTTTTATGAATTAATGCTGCAGAAATGATATTGAAATATCAGCAAGTAGCTGTTTGTAAGGTTTATGAAAAGTTCTGTCAGTTCTGCTTGCAGTTTAGAACAAATTGGGGAAAGAGAAAGATAAGAAATATTATTCCCTCCATCCAATTTTATGTGATGGTATTTGACTGGGTATATAATTTAAGAAAGAAAGACTTTGAAATTTGTGATCTAAACAAATAATAGGTATTTGTGTGGCTATAAATCATCTCAATAAGAGTAAAATAGTGAGTTTAAAGTTGAATTGTTTATAAATATAGAAAGATGTCATTCTTTTTGGGACATACTAAAAAGGAAAGAGTGTCATATACAATGGGACCGAATGAGTGGTTATTAGCTATGTTGCTCGGATTCTCCGAAAATGTTGCTGGATACGTGTCGGATCCTCCAAAAGTAGTGCATTTTTGGAGGATCCGACACGGGTACGACAACATTTTGGAAAGCCCGCGCAACATAGGTTATTAGTGCAATTGCACCCAAGGGTGTGAGTTAGTTATCAATGAAGTGAGTGAAATCCGTGGATGAGCATATTTATCAAGTACCCGTGGTTGTGTGAGGTTGTGGGAGGTAGTTATTCAGTAGAATATTCAGGTGACTGCAAGCTGGGAGGGACGGGCACCACTGTTATTAAAAAATGAAATATTACGGGAATTTTGTGTATATTTTATGGACTGCACTTCAATATGACCCTGATGGGGTTACTTCTCTGTTTTCTGTGTTTTGTAAGGGGTGTTTAATATTTAATTGGGTGTTGCTTATGTCCTCTTTGGGGTTTGGATGCTTTTTTAGTAAATTAATTTCCGTAATAAGAGGAATTTTTCAGAAACCATCCCTTACCGAGTATAAACTGAAATGGTTATTGAGAGGATACTCAGAATGACATGGATTAGCACATAGAAGAACAAGCAACATTTATACCTCTAAAGTATTTATATAATTTAAGAAGCATATTTTATGCTCCTCTAAGTTTCCCAGCAACTATTTTTAGGCTTACTAGTTGCTAAAGGAATATTATTTTGAAAATAAAAGATTAGGATCTTTCAATTTAAAATGCTTATTCTTTTCTGGATTTAGTTAAAGAAAAAGTCAGTTGCTACCTTGTGTGTAAATAGATGTCTCTTCTCATGATGACTTTTGATGCAGGGCGATGTCGAGTCAGTTGCCTCTAAAAATCCAAGAGAACTTACTAATCTTCTTGAGCAAATATCTGGATCTGAAGAGTTTAAGAGACGGTATGAAGAATTGGAAGAAGAAAAGGCAAGGGCTGAGGAGAAGAAGGCATTGGCTTACCAGAAAAAGAAAACTGTAAATATGGAGCGGAAGCAGAAAAAGGAACAGAAAGAGGAAGCTGAGAAGCATCTTCAGTTACAAGAACAACTGGTATCAGTTTTAATATATATGTTTTGGCTGCAGCATCTTTTGTTTTAATCCGACTTAAGATTACGCCTCTGGTTTTCTTGATAGATTCCTATATGCTTTTAAGTCATGCACTTGATGATTTTGCTTTTCCTGAATATTTGTTCTTCAATAATGCTTTTTCATATGTTTTTGGTTGGTTCATGAATTGTCTTTTAATTTATCCTTTTTCCTATGAGATTAAGCATAGCCTCTTTTTCTCAAAACTAGTTAGTCTATTATTTTTCTGCATAAAAGTTAGGGTAATATTTAAAATGAGAACTCGATATGTCTTTTTCCCCAATGAGCTGCCATTATACATACTTCCTTGGTATAATTTTCCTGTTATAATAAGGTGAGAGTTTTATCTTCTTACACATCCTTGTCTATTTCACTTTCTATTAGTAAATGGGCAATCGGGCCTAAAAGTTTTGAATTTTTGGGGATATACATACATACGTAAATACATATATGTATTTTTGTGTGTGTTTATATATACGTACGTATACACGTGTGTATATGTATATGATAAATTAGGGAGGTACCATATCTAGTGGAATAGTCGAGGTGCGCAAAGCTGGCTCGGACCCCACTGTCATTAAAAAAATGAAAAAGGGCCAATATACCCCTCTACTTCCAAATATTGTTTAAACATACCCTCCGTTTCACTATATGGCTGTCTGAGCCCCTACCGTTATAGGTTATACTATGGATCGAATTTGCTCTTATTTTTGACGGAGTGGCATGTGGCAGCGTAAAAGATCCACCCCCAATTTAATCTACCTGGATCCATATTAACCCGTCCGTAACCCGACCAACCCCCCAACAAGAGAACTGTTCATCTGGAAATGAATCTAAGCTGGCACTTGTGCTCTAAGCCCTTCTAATTGTTCTGGTTCCTGGCATGAGTTGCGCACAAGATTGAGACCTGTGTAAATTCAAGAATTGGGGACCAAAAAGAGCAGTGATTTAGTTCAATCTTCCTACACAATATTGAATCAATGTTTTTGATAAAGTGGTAAGCTCCAATATGGTAATCCAAAGCTAATCTTAGCAGCAAAGTTTGGTGAACTCAAAACTTTTGAACCAAGCTCCAGCAACATTTTCTACTATGAAATTAAGCTTGAATCCACTTAATACAATGATACCCAGCTGATTTTCTTTAACAAACATTCAGTGCTTTGAAAATTTTAGGTCCAACATTCAGTAACCAACAGACCCGAAAAACCTCAAACCCAGAAATTCTCAACAATGTCCTTCGTGATCTTCATGAACCAACTTTGAAAATCAGACAGATCCATCCTAAAACTCCTCCAAACTTCCTCAAATATGATATTTGAGCTCTGTAGAATATACCCAATATTTTAGAACACCCAATTCAAACAAAACAACTATTTCGAAAACCCGAAATTCAAGTTCGAAGCTCCAACTTCTTTAATGGAGTTTTTGTTTTTTCCTTCGAACCTGCCACCTTCAAGCAATGGATAACCACGATTTTGGGAGCATAAAGACTTTGTTTCATTTTGAAACTTCTACTTTCTTCAATTAGTAATTTTCGAGCTTCGTCACACACCCAAACTCAGATTTCAAGAACACCATTTTTTAATTTCAAACCTAAACCAGTCACAACAATAAACTGAAGCAACTGGCTGCGGCGGCGCCGGAAGAGGACGAGCGGCGGCGGCGTTCACTTCAAGAGGTGAAAACAAGAAGGGAAAGGAGAAGAGCCCGTAAGGGGTGGGTCTCTTAATAAGGATATGGGTCAGGTTACGGGCTGGTTAGTATGAATCTGGGTAGATTAAATTGAGGATGTCATATAGTTAGGAGCTGCCACGTGGCCCTCCTTAAAAAATAAGGGTAAATCAGATCCATAGTATAACGATAGGGGCTCAGACAACCAGGTAATGAAACGGAGGGTAAATTTAAACAATATTTAAAAGTAGAGGGTATATTTGGCCTTGTTTCGTTAAAAAAAGAATGCATATGATAAATTAGGAATATTTTTATGAAAAGTATTTATAAGGACGTATTCTGTCTTCCCTTTTCCAGTAGCTATTCAGGAGAAAATGAACTTGTTTGATAGAAGTTGGTAGACAAAGTTTAATTAATGTTTTGGTGTTTCTGATTTCCTTCCACATTACCAAGTTCTCAAGATTTATCTAATTTGTTGATCCTTAAATCACTGTCCCACATAGGTATTCCATGCCTTGCACTTCTTATTTTTTTTTTTTTTTTTTAAAGCAAATAGACCTCAAGGTTGATTTCCTAGAGGTTATATATAAATAAATAAACAAACTTACAAATTGTCAATAAGTATCTAAAAAGTGGAAAACCAAACTAGTTCTAGATCTACTACTATATGAAACTATCTATTACAACACTTATCGCAACCAACTTTCCAACTGAGAAGACTTGCGTATTCACCCACCACTTGCAAAACGTCATTGTAGCAGCGCCAAGTTTTGCGTCATGGTAAACGTGAATCTTCATCTTCCTTCACATTGTAGGTCGGTTATGTACCATTGATTGTTGTAAGGATCTACAGTAACTTCATCATTCTAGTATGCTGTCATTCAATCTTCTGCTTATCCTCTCTTTTGATTATTCAAACATGTCATTTTATTGAAAGAATCAAGTTGGTGCCAAAAGTTGCATTGCTTCCAGTATTTGGCCTTGAGCTTCTAAAAAGTCTATCCAGCTATCTACACAGAAAAGTGTACTATTATCTTAACACCAAAAATACATAAAAAACACAAGGGAGCTCTTGATCTTCCATGTCTTGTACCTTTTCAGTTAGCATGCAGCTACCTGTACTGATAAAAGGCAATCTACTCTATATGTTAACCTGCAGAGTTGTATTTGCTGATGTCTCTGATTTCCTTCTTTTGTTTTATGCACCACATGTAGTAAATGATCCGTGTATTTACCTTCTTACTTTTCTGGTCAGCTTGCTACCGGTGATAGGAAAAAAGAACATGTAAAATATTTGTTGACATCATCTATCTTGCTACTTATGCCCAAAAAAAAAAAAAAGCAAAGTTAAAAAAAGATCTAGTTTGCGCTATCTGTTATTCCGTGCTGGCTTTTCCACATGGTAAGTCACAGTGCTTCTGTTGTCTTTATTGCAGAAATCTTTGAAGCAAGAATACTTTCTATGGCAATTATTTAACATAGAAAAGGATGTTGCAAAGGCTAATGAGGAACTTGACGCTGAAGAAGCAGTTGTCAAAGAAATTGTGGAGAAGCTGGGGGAATATGAAAGTGCATCTAGCAGCCAGAAGAAAGAACTAAGTGGATATATGAAAGAGATTGCAATGTACGAAAGGAAGATTGCTGATAGAAAGAACAAACTTGACAAGAATGTAAATTCTTCAACCTTATTAATCTTGCTTTTACAATTGTTATTATGCCTGATGTTAATGCCTTGTCATGTGTGCCTGGGAGTTGAAGCTTCAAGTTACATTTCAAGTTTTTGTGCATGATACCCTGCATAACTTAATGTCACATGAACCAGACTTACTGCTATTAAATCTTTGAGATTATGATATTCAGCACTGGTGTTTTGGGAGTATAGTTATTGAAAAAGGGAAAGGATGCAAGCTGATCACCAATCTTGAACTGGGTTTTGATGTATAGGTTCCCATATAGCACTCATTTTCAAATTTGACCTCCGTAGGGTTTTTTGTTTTTTTTTTTTTTT
>MCJB01050130.1:383158-398716 GCA_002018475.1 Nicotiana obtusifolia
GGGGGGGTTCACTTCACCTCTAATCTTCCAAGAATATAATCTTGATGCCATCACACACCTTAGAGCTGGTAATTCTTCAAGAGATGTTTTATCTTGTTTTACCCACATTTAGATAGCCAAGATAACCAAAACTGGAAAGTGCAAAATAAGCCACAGCCTATTGGGCTTTACTTGCTAAGCGAGATTAAATTGTGATTTTAGTGTGAACTAATGAAGAAAAAAAAATGTAATCCAAGGAAAAATAGCTATTAACACAAACAACGACTATTTGGACCAAAGAATTGGAATAACTATAATTAAACAAAATATGAAGTAAAAATCATATCAATCAAGCTTATAACCCTTTAAATTTTTTACTTGGATGATAGGATGTAGCTTTATGTTCTTTTGAGCCAGTCTTTTTATGCTAAATTTTTCTGTTTCTTATACCTAATCATTAAAGATTCAGTCATAACGTTTTTTAGCAGTTAATGTAGATCAGTATACTTACTATTTATTATCTAATACTATCTTCTTAAAGATATAGCCAAGACCAAAGCTCACAACTTGAATTTAACTGAGCTTAAGGGCTCAAGGGTGCCTCAAATGAGCCTTTAACAACATTGCCCACATCATATATTTCCCTTTCTTTGACTCAGTCTATGCATGCACTGACTTCATAAAGTATCACCATATTGTGTTAAGATTAGTGGATTGCCTAAACTCCAAATAGATTAACCGATACTCAGACTCTAGATTCTAGGGTTGATGCTTATTTGTTGCATAATTTAGTGCTAACATGAAGGCTGCTGACAAATCCAATTAATTTTCTAGTTATGAGAACGTATAAACTTAAAGGATAATGAGAACAGTGGAAACCGTCTATGTTGGTGATGGCTAAAATGATTATATATTTGTATATCAATTCGACGTTTCCATTGATTTCCAGGTGAATTGTGGTCCTGTATCCATTATGGAGCATCATAAGCAGTTTGTATGTGGTATTCTTGTGAGAAATAAGGACACAAGAGAAAATAATAAAAGAATCCGTCAAGATAGCTCATATGCCGAGTCCTTTTTATATGTTTTCCTGATGTAGGACGCTAATATTAGGTATAATATTATGCACCTTAAGTGTGTATATAAAATATGTAACACTCCCTTTCAAGCCGGTGCATACAAGTCGGTTGTGTCGAGCTTGTTACAAATGTAACTTATTCGAGGATCACTAAGGAGCTTGGTGAAAACATACGCAAGTTGATTGGTTTTACTACTTCTGTAACAAGGTATTCTGAGAGTATCTTTTCTATGAGACAGTCGATCTCGAACTCTCGATATGTTTAGTCCTCTCATGAAAAACCCGTTTTGATGCAATATGAAGAGCAACTTGACTATCACATACAAGTTCCATCCAAGCCAGTTCATAAGTTGCCACAAATATTGTTTGATATTTTGCTTCTGCACTAAATTGAGCAACCATATTTTGTTTCATGCTCTTTCAAGACATCAAATTCCCTCCAACTAGGTCAAATTATCTAGATGTGAAACATCTATTAGAAGGTAGTCTTTCCCAATCTGCGTTTGTGTATTAACAATCTGCTTATAACCTCAATCCTCAAAGAGTAATCCTTTCCCTAAGGTTGTTTAATATATCGAAAATAAGGTCAACCGGATCCCAGTGACTGTCACATAGAGAGCCCGTAATAAGGTCGAGTCACTATGCAGTAATTCAACTTAAAAACCAATCTACTATACCTTGTAGGATCAGTAAGGGGCTCCCTTGATTTTACAAAAGCTTAGCATTTGGAGTGTGAATGGGTCTACAACCTGTCATTCTTGACTCCTCAAGAATGTATAAAGTTTACTTCCATTGTGAGATGACCGATACCTTTTGAACTGAGCGACCTTAATGCTTAAAAAACTACTTCAATTTGCCAGATTTTAGTCCGGAAGTGTTGAAAATAGGGGTGCTTCAATTTAATGATACCATCCATTACCACTGATGTCTATATCATCAACATAGACCACCAAGTAAATGAACAAATATGGAGCAGAATGTCGGTAGAAAATAAAATGACGAGTTTCACTGAAAGTCATGCCAAATTCTAGAATAATCATGCTGAACTGACCAAACCATGCTCAAGGAAACTGTTTTAGATCATATAGTGATCAGTGCAACCAACATACAAGACCACTAGTATCTCCCTGAGCAACAAAACCAAGTGGTATATTTTCTTGGAGATAATCATTCTTAATGTCTAAAGAGGCAATGGTGAATATTTGCCATGGATTGAAAAATATTTGTCTAAATATTTTTTTTCCCTTATAAACAAAGGAGGCCAATGGCGAACATTTGCCATGGATTGAAAAATATAGCGTATGCAATATTAGCCACAAAAAGAGAAAGTATAACTGTAATCAAGCCCAAATAATTGAGTATATCTGGCAACAAGATGCACCTTTAGTCGAACAATTTTACCATCTGTACCAATTTTGACTGCATAAATGTTCTGAGAATCTATAATATATTTACGTGGAGGTAGAGTGACACGCTCCAAGGTACCACCAACATGTAGAACAATTATCTCCTCAATGATATCTTGTTGCCATCCCGAATGAGAGATGGCTTCCTTTTTATATCCACACTGTACAATGTACATAATCATGTTTTCTGGATGTGCAACACTAACAGTAAGTATAACTATATACAAGTTAACTATGTACATTAACTATCTGACAATTCTATTCAGTTGCTTCACTAACATTAACAGATGTTGCTCTAGATAAGCATTTAGAAGATTATTTGGGTTTCAACATTTTGAAGGAGTTCTATTCATTGGCTTCCTGAGTGACTTGTTTTGGTCTCATAACTACATTGCTTTATCATACATGTACGGTTATGTATTTGATTATTATTCTATTTTAGTTGTGTGTGTCTACTATAAAGCTTGAAAAAAGGACACTGCGATGTACCCTACTGATTGAGCTCATTAAAAGTAGCCAAGGTATCTGATCTTTTCTCTGTGATAGAAAGAAATGGATCCAAATTATCATTTAGTAGACTTGTTTCACAGTTACTCTGTCTTCCGTATCATTGTGAACTACACATATTTCTAGGTAGTTGATGATATGGTTTTATGTTTTCCGTCCATAGCAACCTGAAGTTGTAAAGTTGAAGGAAGAGATGAATCGGATTGCTTCAAAAATAAAAAATACGACTAAAGACCTTGATAAGAAGAGAGAAGAAAAAAGAAGACATGCGGATGAGGTGAAGAAACTTCAGAGTGACTTGAGGGACATTACTAAGCAGCTTGATGAAGTGCGTCAAAAAAGTCAAGAAGCAGGTGGAAAACTTCAGTTAGCTGACAGTCAGTTAGAGACATATCACCGAATGTAAGTCCTTTGATCATTGAAGAATTCTTATTTACGTGTACAAGTGTGAGTAACTGTAGTTGTTCAAAGTTGATCTGGTGCTTTTTTCTGGTTTTGATAAAAATCTCTTTGGGTAAAATAGTTTGAGCATCTAGGCAGGAATTATCTTGCCAGTTCTCTTCTTATCATCCTTTATTTTCCCATTCTATTTCTTATTATTGTTGGAAATTACAGCATCCCACGTTCTGTCAAATATGGAAAAAATCTGCTTTTGTAGTTGTCTGAAATCGGTCACACCTACAATTTCTCCAAGAACCAAAAGCCATGGAAAAACACCACTTTTACATGCATAAGCTCTTTGTGGCCTTTGTGAGCATGTTTGCACCCAAAGTTCCAGCCCGTTGCATCTCTATTCCTCAGTGCCTATTGAGGGTTGGACAAGCTATTATAGCATGTATGCAGAGGTCATTTCCTATTTGCTTTGGCTGTTTATTAGATGGGCTACAATGGGATCAATTTTTTTTTTTTTTTTTTTTTTAAATTTTTTTTTTTGCTTTCTCTGTCTGTCTGTCTCTCCCCGTTTCTCTTTCCCTCTCTTTGTGGCTGCGCTGGTAGAGGATAAGAGGTGGATGACATCAACTGCTATGCTTTATCAATTATTACTTCATTAGAAACACAAATGTTTTTCTTTACACATGCTTTCTATCTTGCTACATTGTTGTCTTTGTTGATCTTTTAGTTTGTCGTTTCTGAATAGATTTGTACATCCATAAAATGAGTAATGGGCAATGGTTTCATTTGATGATGAGATATGAATTTGATTTTACAGTAAAGAGGAGGCTGGCATGAAAACTGCGAAATTAAGGGATGAGAAGGAGGTTTTAGATAGGCAGCAGCGTGCTGACATTGATGCTGAGAAGAATTTGGAAGAAAATCTTCAGCAATTGGAAAATCGGAAGCATGAGCTGGAGTCTCAGGAGAAACAGATGCAAACTAGGCTGAAGAAAATTCTTGATGCAGTTAAGAAGCATGATGAAGAACTGAAACGGGTGAACGAAGAACAGCGTGAGATGAAAAATAATCTTAGACGGTCCAGGTTAGTCAGATGGAGCTTTAACATATACTGCTGAATGACATGATTTCTTCTAATTTATATGCTTGTACACGTTACATATGCAAGTGCATATAATGGCCATTTGCATTTACTTATACTTATGTACTTAATGTGGAATCTCTTCTTTCCACAGAGACAAATATGACAATTTGAGGAAGCGAATGGATGAAGTAGAAGATCAACTTCGTGAACTGAAGGCTGAGAGACATGAAACTGAGAGGGATGCCAAATTGTCTCAAGCAGTTGAAACTCTGAAGCGTTTATTTCCTGGTGTTCATGGTCGGATGACTGATCTCTGCAGGCCAACACAAAAGAAGTATAACCTTGCTGTAACTGTTGCAATGGGCAGATTTATGGATGCAGTAGTAGTTGAGAATGAACAAACAGGAAAAGAATGCATCAAGGTTCGTATGATAACTCTATCTAGCATGGCAGCGACGTGTCTACGTAGTAGCTTAGAGTGCCAAGTCTGTTTTCTTTTTCCACAATTTAATATGTATCTTGCTTGTGTTCTCCCCCTATGTGTTTGATTTTTAGAATATGCGGATTTCGTAGTTTGGCTCTGTCAACTTGGATGATGGATTGGTTATTTTGAGTCTGCTGTTTTGGGTATTGTTGACCTATAAATCAAGACTTCCGGAGTCGTAGAAATGCTAATAGTATAGATGGTTAAATTTTTTATTATGAATAAACTCTATAGAAGGGGATCCAGTGTCTATCAGGCCTTTTTCACGATTCTCTACTTAATTGTTTTCTTCTTTTCAGTAATTGGTTGAAACATCTTATATAGACGTTTCCCATGGCTGTTCCTTGTCTCTTGGAGGGGAATAGGTCTTTTCTTTCTTTTGGTTGATAACTAGAAACTTTCACCAATAGCACCCAGGCGTAAGATATTCCCAATCGTGAATATGTCACTCAGGCATAGTCATCTGTCAAGTTGGAAATGACATCCTGGCTTGTTCCAGTGACTCAGTTTTGCAATTTCAAAGTAGCTTCTATCTTCATTCATTGTATGATATGTGATTACAGGATTGTCGAAAAATGTGGTCATTAATAGGTGCTGATTAGTTTGCAGTTTCTGTTGTGAAGAATTTTTTGAAATAATAACTTAATGCAGGGACCACTAGTATCGTGCATAAGCTATAGTTGAAATTTTAAGTGTTACTGCAAAAACTATCTTGATCAGAAATCGTTATTGTTAGGGTTTTGAGCTTGAGTTTGTGATAGTACTAGATTTCTTGTTTTATTCAACTGTGTCTATAGGTTTAAATTTAGGCTATAATTTGCTTGGAAATAGGGCTAATTGTGTCATCAAGGGAACTGTACAGAGGATATTAGCATAACCCATGCTAAAGGATAATAAACACAAATCAAGAAATGGTTGTTATCAAGAGAGAATGTGGGTTTAACAGGTCTTGTTTTCTTGGTTTTATTAATGGGATCTTGATGTGATGTGACATTAGTTCCTGCCTCAGCCTTTGGAATGCTTGTGCAGTTTTGAATACGTTTTTGAGAAATCCTTAATTCATCAAAGAAAGTTGTGTTATCTGATTGAAACATATTGCTACATTGTGGTTCTGCATCAAAATAAGGACAGAGGTGCAATAGTTACGTGTGCTTCTTTAGTGTCCTCTGGATGAAATGGTTCATAAGTTGGTTTGAATCCTGAGATGCTTCCGTGTGCTGGGGAATTCTATTAGTGCTTGCATGATGGGTTGCCATGCATTTGGTCCAAGGTGAGAAACAAGTTTACTGGTTTGCAGGAATGCTGATCTGCAGTTCTGCTCTCAATGCTCTGCATCTCTTGTCGATGGACTTGTCTCTATTTTCAATACTTTCCTCTTCTCTTCATAGGGACTGCCATGTATATGGTTTCTTTTATTAGAGAAAAAGGTTAGAATTTTTTTTCCATAGTAGAGTGGTGTAATTCTCTGCAATGTTATTTTATGAGGTAGAAAGGCTAAGTTTGCTCTGTAATGTGCAGTGATCATGCTTTTCACTTCCAAGTAGATGAAACTTCACTGACTCTTGTTTTAATTTAGTTTGGACAACTTCTAATTTGGCAAAATAACAAATTGGGTATATTTCTAAGCTAATGTCTGTTACAGTTTACTCCATAGTCGATGAACAATCAATCTTAACTGTTTCATGTTTACAGGTGATTTATTACCCAAAATTTCCTGATTCAATTTGCTAGGTGAATGGCATTCTTCCAAAGAGAGCAGTACTTAGTGTTTCATGTTATATTGTTTTTGATGTATGTTAGAGCAATGTCCCCTGCTCAGACTATAACAGCCTTATCAATCACATAGCTTGACGGGATGTGATTTTCTCTTGAAAGACTTCTATTTACTTTAAAGTGATTAAACTACGGAGTATTTCGTCTAATCCTTATTCAGTGGATCGTTGGAGACAAAGTCAAAGCTTTGATTTGTTGCCCCACATTAGAGATTCTCTTCTTGAATTTATCATCCAGACATTTAGTTAGAGGAGTAGCCTCTTATTCTTGTTAGTTTTGGTGCACCCATGAAGTTCCTTCTGCATAAGGGATTGTGCAACATCTGTAGAGAACCATGTTTTTCTAGGTTCTCTACTGTTTGATATATGGTTGTATACATGAGTTTTTCCCATATCTATAAATTATTTGCCTAATAAACAACTCATCCAAACATTTAGTCATTGCAATAACTATTCTCTGCGGGCTTCATTTGTGTAGTATTTGAAAGAACAAAGGCTTCCTCCTCAGACATTTATACCTCTTCAGTCAGTCCGTGTAAAGCCAATAATAGAGAGGTTGCGCACCTTGGGTGGAACTGCAAAGCTCGCTTTTGATGTCATACAGTATCCTGTCTTGCCATGCTAATCAATGTATCTAATATTTTGATTATCTATGACTCTTCACCTATGAACAACTGATTGCAAAACCCTAGCAGATGCCATTAGTTTTGTTCTTAACAGTAAACAGATTTGATCCCTCATTGGAGAAAGCTATTTTGTTTGCTGTTGGTAATACCCTTGTCTGTGATGACCTAACTGAAGCTAAGCATCTTAGCTGGAGCGGAGAAAGATTTAAAGGTAAGTTCTACGCTGTTAACAAACAGCAAAAGGCACTTCCCTCGTTTCCATCTACTGGTTACTTTGGATTAAAGTAGAAAAGGTATGCTCTTCTTGTACTTACAAAGAATGTATGAGTTTCTTGTAGTTGTGACTGTTGATGGGATTCTGCTGACAAAGTCTGGTACAATGACTGGTGGTACTAGTGGTGGCATGGAAGCACGTTCGCATAAATGGGATGATAAAAAAATTGAAGGTTTGTGGAGTTCATTATCTATGTTACTTTGGTTGGTTGCATGGTTCTGAACTTTTCGTTTTGCAGGGCTTAAGAAGAAAAAGGAAGGTCTTGAATCAGAATTTGAGAAGCTTGGATCGATAAGGGAGATGCAGCTAAAGGAGTCTGAAGCATCCGGAAAAATCAGTGGACTTGAGAAAAAGATTCACTATGCAGAAATCGAAAAGGTCATTGCTTATCTATTCATATAAGTTTGTGAACAGAATCTCCATCCTTTTAGTCCTTAAAGAAACTTAAGGCAATCACCAGTCCTGAAAGTTAGTGGTGATGTCATGTCGATATTTTTGGGGTGAATCGAAGGTGATTTCATTCCTTAACATATATACTCCCTCCATTTCAATTTATGTAAACCTATTTCCTTTTTAGTACCCTTTCCATATTTGGAAACAATTTACCTTTATGCAATGATATATAGCCACACAAAATATATGTGCCTCATTTTACACCACAAGTTCAAAATTCTTCTCTTTTTTCTTAAGTTCTATGCCCAGTCAAATAGGTTCATGTAAATTGAAACGGAGGGAGTATAAAAACTTATGATTTGTTTTTTTTTAAATGTATTTTGATTGCTTATGTATTATGTCAATACGTGGTAAAACAGATGTTCCAAGAACCTAAGGCATTTAGTTGACTGCAGATAATTTTGGAAAAATTGGTTTATTGAAATGTTCAGAGTTGAAGGACAAATTGTTCTTTGGCTCATTACTTAGTTTGCTAGTGTCTTACTCTCTTTTTGCATTGCTTTGATTCACGTATCCTTTAGTTTAATGACCGAGGAAAACCTTCACTTCATGTGAAATAAGCAATTTAATCATTTTGATGTAGAGTCAACTTATGTTTGATGTGGAGTCCACTACATAATTTAAGTCCTAGATTTTCCTACCTTTCACTCCTTTCTCTTGGAACCAACTTATGTACTGTAGGGGGTGGGTCAAAATGTTGAGAGTGAGCTAGAGATTACCGGAGGCGGCCAAAACCTCAGCAGCTCCAAGGATTGTAAGATTTTCCATCCATGATTCCCAGGGTTTTTCAGTGATGTGTTTTGTCTCTGACTCTCTGCTGTGTGGTGATTTTAAACTTTGACTTCCAAGGTTTGCAACCATTTCATTGACCAGCCTAGGGGTGTGCATTGTTTGGCAAATACCGAATTACCGTACCGAAATTTTTTACTTCGGCATTATGGTATTTTGTATGCATTTTAATTTTTTTTGGTATTTATTAAAAAATACCGAAATATTGAACCCCGTACCAAAATGCTTAATTACATATACAATCCATTATATTTTATTATTATATAGCTAATATTAATTTAACCAGTTCAAATATAAACTAATAAAAGGCCCAAAATCCATAAATCCGTTGGGCTAAAGCCTTCTTGTCATTACTATTATGTATAAACTAAATACTTAATTACATGTAGTCATATACAATACCGATTACTCAAACTTGAGTGTCATTTCCAGCCACTTCTAGATAATTTTAGTTTGTTTCAAGCATGAAAGAGTTCCCACCACTATCGAAGTCATAATTCTCCACTGTATGTAAGTCGAGTCGAATAAACCGTGGTGAGAAAAAGATTCACTATGGTTATGGTAGAACATTTTTGAAAACCGAAAATCAAAAACCAAAATTACCGAACCGAAGTTTTAAAAGTCACACCATACCATACTAGGCCACACCCCTAACTAGGCCACGCCCTTGGGTGCTTCTTTGCCTCGTATGTAATGGTTTTATTCTTTTGTGTAGTTACCAAATTCTCCTATTTTGCTGGAAGGTGAACATAGTCCTGCTTTCTCCCATTCAACTTCTTCAAGTACTCTTTGTATACTTAATCAGAAAATTAAAATGAATATAAATAAAACTAAGAAAGATTAAAATAAATAATTAGAAATAAAGCTTGAAGGGACAACAAAAACCTTTTCATTTATTTTCTAATTTTGTTTTATATCTTTTCGTTTTTATTTTCTCCATCTTTGTTATGTAGGGATATAGTTTAAAGTAGTGGAGTGACGTGAGAGAATTGAAGAATGCATTTAATAAGGTAGTTATGTATGATAATTAAAAGAATTTTACCGAGCCATTTGCTCTACCCCCGATTGGCAGGACTATCTTAGCACCCTGTGCTTGTGGGTTGGGCAAGGGGCCAGGTGAATTAATCGAGATGCGTGTAAGTTAGCTTGTACACCACTATAAAGAAAAGTATTGTGACGAAGAACAATTAGAAATAGGTGCAGATTATGAGAGTACAGGTGCTCAATCCTAATAAATGCAATAAAGCTGAGAAAGTCTAATAGATTCTGTGTGTCATATACATTTATAGCAATTTACCTCAGAAGAGAAAAGATACAAGCATTTATACATGAAGCTTTTTGACACGTTCTGCTCCTCGAAAATCAGAAGAAAGATTGTATAGGCAAACTTTAAATGAAATACCCCATTTCTCGGATGCTTCCACTTTAAGGAATCAAAGACTCCTTAATTTTCTCGCTTTCTAGTCCGTTTAATATCTAGGTCATCCTTTGAACCTCCGAATTTTCTCAATTCGTTTTGAAAGTTCATGGCCATAGTTTTGTGATATATAGAAATCTAGGCTATAGTTTCATCAATTCAATGCAAAAGCTAAATTTATTTGGGAATAGGGCTGTACGTGGATGGGTTGTGCTAAATTTTGGTGGGTCTGAAAGGGTTGAATCAACAAAGCACAAATGAGTTGGGTCATAATCCCTCGAAAGTTTGCTTGTGTCAAGATGAGCTGGTCAATTGGGCTAAATAATGGGGTCATAGCCCAAACTACCCAACTCAAACCAACTTTTACCTTTGTGTTTGTTTTCTTATAATTTGTTTAAGTTTCAAATAAAACTAATACTCCCTCTGTCCCAATTTACGAGTCACTTTTCGCTTCTCTAGATTTAAACTATGTTGTCTACGTAGTTTAAATCTACTACAACAACAACAACAACATACTCGGTATTATCCCACACCGTGGGGTCTGGGGAGGGTAGTGTGTATCTACGCACTACCCTCCCAGACCTCATGGTGTGGGATAATACCAGGTATGTTGTTGTTGTTGTAGATTTAAACTATGTGGACTTTGATCAACATTAAAATGTAATTTTTCATCATACTGACATGAGAAGATTTGCAACTTATAGTACTTTTTAGCATAATATTTGAATATCTAAATTTTAATATTAAAATATTGAGTTGATCTAATCCAATTTAGCTTCAAGGAGTAGTCAAATTGACTCTAGAGAAGCGAAAAGTGCCACATATATGGGACGGAGGGAGTAAAACTTTTTCTCTTTATTTGTGATAGGTTATTTTGAAAGTCTTTTTATGGGTCAATTTGGACTAATTACATAGCTTATAACTACCCAAACCTTTAGATTGGCTAACTTGGGGTGTGCCCAAATTGATTTGCCATGAGTATATGTCCAGCCTAACTCGACCAAACTTGGAGTGGTCGAGGCATTATATTTTTATGAGTTGAATTTGGCACTTCTATATGGAGCTCCTCCTTTAGAGGTGTGTGTCTTGTTCATGTGTCATGCCAAAACCAGCATTTCCTATCATCAGCCATTTAGTATTGTATGTGGTTCGCAAAGAAGCCTAAAAGCTTCCTGATATTCCCTACCCCGAAGTATTACCTAAGTGATATGAGGATATGGGATGTCCCAGGCTTAGATACCAAAAGCCCATGAGTGTCATATTTAGCCCTTATTATCTTCTTCTACCATTCGTTGGGGTCTTGAGTGATCCTGCAAAGCCACTTAAGCAACAGGTATTTGCTTTGTAAGCTAAGTCCTTTTTTGGGGTGAAAATTGGATAGATATGAACAAAACAAAGCTTATGCCAATTACAACAAGTCAGTTGTATTAAGGAAAGCTAACATCAGATCTACTACGTTTACATCCTCTAATTTACACCAAAAAGCCAAAGAGAAAGGCATGCTTCAATATGATATTATCTTAGTTGCTTTTGGAGCATCTTTGGCTTCTTTCGTTCCAAGTTACCCGCCAAATGAAAGCAGGGATGATGGACCAGAAGTAGGCTAAGCATTTTTTTTTTTTTTTTTGCAAGCACTCCATGCTTCTTTTGTAAAGTGATCTTACTCCATCTAGCTAAAAGGAATGTATTCCCTCCCTTTTTCCCTTTCCATATAAACTCTCCTCCATGTCCATCCAGCCTTCTTTCCATTTTAACTGGTAAGGGAAATATGGACATAATATAAGCTATCCGTTGCAAAACTGTCAAGCCAACAGGGTCAGGTATGAGGTGTGACAATAGCAAAGGGAGGCTGGACGCTAGTTGTGTGAGTAGAATTACACAACTGGACCTAGTCAGTCCGAGCCGTTTTGCTGTTTTGAAGACCCTAAAAAGAAGAGGGAAAGATACTACATCTGGACACTGCTGAAATCGGAAGGGATTGCTCAGAATGAGTGTTCTGGGTAGCAAAGCCGAGGAGAGTGTAGTCAAGGAGAGAACCCCCTAGGAGAGTCATTTTGACTCATAGAAGTGAAGGTCTGGAAGAGAGGTTCAACAATATCATTCATTGAGGGGGTCTTGTTCTGTGAGGCTATCTGTCAGGTTGTTTACAAGGATGATCCTACCACATGAAAGACACTATTCTATTCATCTTGCCAGCCTCTCTTCACACTTTTTCATTACCCCTTGCCGTATAACTGGGTCATTACACTTGGCCCCTACTGGTAGTCCTAGATAAGCTGTGGAGAAAGAGCCCACACTGCACCCGGGAAGGTTAGCAGGAGTTTGACTATTCTCAACTCCATTTACAGGGAAAACAGCCTCGTTGATTAAATAATATTCAGCCCTGTTATTGCTTCAAAGACAACCAAAACGACCCTTAAGAAGATCAGTTGCATCTCGTTAGCTTCATAGAAATTAATCATTTTATCTACTTGCCTTGTTGGTTTTTCTCTCTCTGTATATGCATCTTGTAATACTGTTTGAGTTGTTGCTTGCAGAAAAGTATTGAAGACAAGCTTCTAAATTTGGAGCGTGAAAAGGGTACTATTGCTAATGAGATTGGACAAATCCAGCCTGA
Organism: Nicotiana obtusifolia; assembly: GCA_002018475.1. Classification (NCBI taxonomy): domain Eukaryota; kingdom Viridiplantae; phylum Streptophyta; class Magnoliopsida; order Solanales; family Solanaceae; genus Nicotiana; species Nicotiana obtusifolia. Next base: position 396,038 of record MCJB01050130.1, read on the forward strand.
ACTTGAGGAGGTATTACGCTTCTTGCTTTTATGATCTGATTCTGGTGTTCATTTATAACTTGGTGCACAATTTGGGTTTCTGCAGTTGAAAAGAAACATTGATACGAGGGCACGCGAGATCTTATTACGAGAGAAAAGGATCAATGACATTGTTGACAGAATATATAAGAAATTTAGCGAATCTGTTGGGGTGAAGAACATACGGGAGTATGAAGAAAACCAGCTCAAAGCTGTTCAGCAAATGGCTGAAGAAAGGCTTAACTTGCATAACCAACAGTCAAAGCTAAAATCTCAGTAAGTGTCCCTGCTGATTTAAGCAAATCATTGTGCCATCATAAAAGCTAAAATAAGTTGATGATGTACCGAAACTGTTAGTGATCTGAGACTCAGATAATCTCGTCTTTCATTTTTTTTTGAGAATGGTAAATCAATTTTCATATTTCTGTACGCTCTCCTTGACAAAATGAATTTCCAACATTATTTCTTGGACTGTCACAAAGTATTTTCCACCTTTCCTGAATTTGAAAATTATGCTGCTCATTGTGCTTGCCTCTATCAATGTCGTTTAACATCCAGAATGTCACATCTTCCTTAATTTCAAAGTTCAAAATTTGCACTGGCCTTTCTTTTTCTTCTCTATTTAGAGAGTAAGTTGTGGATCTCTCCTATTTCTACATTTTGCATTAAGAATACAGATTTGAACTTCCATATTACCTTAGGAAGTGTTACGAGTAAAACCAGGATGTCTAGATTCTGGCGAAGAAAATTATTAGCCATCTTTTTACAGTTAGAGAAGTGTTTTGGGAGCCATTGGTTGACTAGCAGTAATTACATCCTATCTTTCTTCTTCAACATGGTCTGCTGAATGTTAGCTGGACAAACAAATCTGGTAATAATAATTTCCATTTGGAATGGTGATCTAGATAACAGTGGACATGACTTCAAGTCCAGACATCTCGCTCTCGCTGTTGATGATTTTGTTGTTTTATATCTTTTAATTGGTAATTAATACCCTTAAGCATTTCTAAAGGGTGTGGTTCCTTGATGCTTGTAGCATTTTCTGTTGTGCTTAAGCTTAACATAATGCTTGTAGCAATGGATTCTCAAGTTGTGTGCAATTCTCTTGTTCCTTGAGGCACTTTCACTTGGAGTATTATGCTTAGATCTGCATTCTAGCAAATTTTTGGGATCTGATGAGTAGTCGTGGGTCTTTATGAAAAGAAACTGTTAAGCTAGATTATCAAAGTCTAGAAAAGGTCAACAAGAACTTATAACCTAGAATTCATTGTGATTTTTGTTGGATATGCAGTCTGTTCCTTTGTAGGCAGTAGGATGAGATGGTAGGCATCAGTTTATAGAGGAATAAAATCATATATCAATGTTAAGCGTGGGTGGTGGCGCTAAAAATGATATCCGCTGAAAAGGTCTCCTTTTTGCATATAGGGACTTAGATGGCAATCTAAAGTCTAAACAACCCTTTTTCCTGTTTAACAAATGGTGTTTGCTGCTTTCCTGTTTTATTTCTGAGCCTTGCCTCACTGAGGTGCTGCGGTTTTAAGAAATCGAGGATAAGAAGTATGAGTTCTCCTTGCATCTTCTCGAATTGCCAACTCTGAAACACAGAGAAATGTTTTTTCATTGTTGTTTAGAACTTAGAAGTTAATAATTAGAGTTTGTTTAGATTTTGAAAGTTATACTCTTTATTTCGATGACTTAACTAACTTCTTCGGTGCTAGAGATTTTTACATAATTCTGCTGCTCTAACCTTATATTACTTTCTTCTAATACACTGGTTTTGCCATCATATGCAGAGTTATTTACTAGACTCTTTTGATTTAAGAAATTTTCATGTTTGATTTCTGCTGAGTCAATTCAACTAACCTTTTTATTGTAAAACATTATGTTCTCTAGTTTTTGCATAGTTTGAGTCCCTAGCACTCCCTGACTTTCATTATGTTATAGGTTGGAATATGAGCAGAAGCGGGATATGAATTCACGTATTGTGAAACTGGAATCAACTCTTGGTAACTTTAGGAAGCAATTGGAAGAGATTGAGGGCAAGCAGGTGGCCCAGAAATCAGCCATGGAGAAAGCAACTGAAGAGATTGAGGGTTACAATGAAGAAGTGTCCAGTAAGTTTTTTCTGTATTATTTTTGTGTTTAAGTTGCGCCAACTTTTCAGGTTTGTCGAACCAGATGTCAGCGTTCATTTCATGAATAGAAATTCAATGTAAAAGATGTCTTCCCTACTCAGAGAGCTAGATCAGGGATAACATGCATTCTTGACTTGGAGAATTGGACGTGTTAATGAGATGTTAATTTATGGATAAGTGTAGGCTTTTGGTGATAGGAAGTTAGCAATAACATAAGTGAGATGTTAATTTTCTGATTCAGTGTAACATTATTTTTATACAGGACTAATTAAGTAATTTTTAAACCATTTTTCAAATCAATAGTAAATCATTTTTGAGTTACTGAAATTTGAAAAGTTGTGTATAGGGTGTTAGTATGCTGTCTCTAACAAAAGCTATTAGTTTACAGTGTCAAACATTTTCCAGGATGTTGTACCGCTTTCAGTCCTTCACCTTCTGGTACAGCTTTGGATAAACGCCAGCCATTTTTCTTTCTTTTTTCTTGTTAAGGCCTTTGGGTTTTTTTTTTCTTTTATATTTGGGGGGG
>MCJB01050130.1:398736-416406 GCA_002018475.1 Nicotiana obtusifolia
TTTGGGGGGGGGGGTGTGCATTTCCTGGCAGAGAGGTTCCCTCTTCATTTATCGTCTCTCTCCCTTCACTTCTTTGCCGTATTTTGTTCTGTTTAGTGCTTTTTCTAGTAATATCATTCAACTGAAGGCACTCCATTTGTTTTGTCTTCTCGGACTATGGGATCAATTGAAAAAGACAAGAAATCTTCCCTTCTTTTCTACAGATTTGAGGTCTAAAGCTGAAGTGTGCGAAAAGCATCTGCAGGATTGGCAGAAAAAGATATCTGCTGAGACAACAAGCATCAGCAAACATAACCGTCAAATTAGGTCAAAGGTTTGTTGCTTAATGATGATTTTTTCAAATAGTTCTTTTGTCAAAGGTGCGTGGGGAAATCCTGAGCCGCCATTCACAACTTGAGTTTATAGAAGTTGAATAGAGATAGTATTAGTAAAGAATTGGAGGATATGGTTTTCTTTCCGTCTTATTTTGCAGGAGGCACAGATTGAGCAGCTGAATTCAAGAAAACAAGAGATACTGGACACATGTGAATTGGAGCAGATACCCCTTCCCACTATCTCTGATCCAATGAATACTGGAGAGTCGATGCCAGGCCCTGTTTTTGATTTCAGTAATCTGAGTAAAACTTATCAGCAGAAAAGGAAACCAGCTGAACGGGAGAAGCTTGAGGTGGAATTTACACAAAAAATGGCTGCGTTGACGTCAGAGATTGAAAGGACAGCTCCAAATCTGAAGGCCCTTGATCAATATAAAGATCTATTGAAGAAGGAAGAAGATGTCACGAAGGAGTTTGAAGTGGCCAAAAATGAAGAAAAGAAAGTAGCTGATGAGTATAATAGAGTGAAAGAGGCCAGGTATCTAACTATTATCATGATACTTTTAGATGAAGCAGGTAATAATCAAGTTCTAAGTGGTTAACTTGGTCGGATGATGACAGGATAGCATTATGTTAGAACTGGAAAACGGTACCCTTGAAAGTTGTTTTTAATCTGTGGAGGCTTATTTATCGTTGTTCGCCTTTGATTGAATGCAAGCTTTATTATGGAGAAAAGTGTTAACGAGATGTTTCAGGATTTCTGTTTTATTGCAATCCTTGTCCAGTCAACAGATCTCTATTTATTAGCTCAATAATGGCATGGATGCAGCTACTTTGAATGGTCATTTAAGGGAACTGTGGAAACAGGCATGCGTGAGGCAGTAAAGAAAACCTCAAAGAAGGATATGATGACCCCTTTATTGTTTATAAATATTTTGAAACTCTTGAAACATGTTCTTGATTGCACGTTTCTGGTTATATTCTTGATCATTATGATAGGCACATTATATATTGTGCTGCTGTTCGAGGTTCCCTTTTTCTTTTCCCCTTATTCAGCTCTTGGCTTATGCACTAATTTAATGAGATGTAGGATCGGATAATTCTATTATATGCTCACCCTGCTAGGATAATTAGCAGAAGTATCTGTTAGCCTGCTTTGTACAGCGTTATAATTTCTTGATCTGAACTCTGAAGTCTGCATATTCTGCCTGCAGGTATGAATTGTTTATGAAAGCTTTCAATCATATATCTGGCAATATTGACAAGATATATAAGCAACTGACAAAGAGCAACACTCATCCCCTTGGTGGGACAGCCTATCTCAACTTGGATAATGAAGATGAGCCATTTTTGCATGGCATTAAGTTTACTGCTATGCCCCCAACGAAGCGTTTTCGGGATATGGAGCAGCTCTCAGGCGGAGAGAAAACTGTTGCAGCACTTGCCTTGCTTTTCGCAATCCACAGGTAACTTTGTGACTAATTAGTGATTCATTGTAGTAATGGAAATTAGGATTACTTTAAGATATAAAAATTTCTGACTTTTGTGCTGCAGATTACTTTTAGATATAAAAATTTCTGACTTTTGTGCTGCACTATCGTATCAAATATTCTGCTGTTTGGGGGGTTGGCTATTTCTGTTAATAGAGTATGTACACGTAACCAACCGTATTACTTCTATTTTATGTGCATAAATATGTCATCGTGAGCACATTGTATGATGCTGTCAAAAGATGCAGTCCCTATTCAGTGAATTTTATTGCATTCATTCTATTTCCTTCCTTTTGAGGATCTTTGCCAAGACCATGTTTTCATTGCTTTTACCGTGTATTTTCAGTTTTAGGCCTTCTCCATTCTTTATATTGGATGAAGTTGATGCTGCATTGGATAATTTGAATGTCGCCAAAGTTGCTGGATTTATCCGATCAAAGTCATGTGGAGGAGCTAGGCTTAATCAGGATCCTGAGGAAGGATGTGGCTTCCAAAGCATTGTCATCTCTCTCAAAGACAGCTTTTATGACAAAGCCGAAGCTTTGGTTGGTGTTTACAGGGATTCGGACTTGGGGTGAGCTTTTGTACTATCTCTCTATCTCCTATCCGTCTCCCTTTCAACCTTCTTGGATTTTGATGTGGCATGCTTTCTTTTTTATTCTTCCAGTTGCTCGAGGACATTGACATTTGATTTGACCAAGTATCGGGAATCATGAAAAGCCAATTAGCTGCTGTTTGAGATTTACTCACCGTATGAGTTCTTTCCAGATTGTATATAGGTGCTATTTCTCGTTGTAAAGCATTTAGGAATTATTGTACGAACATCTGGGAAAATTGGTTCACTACTAGTTTCCTCGGTCTTTTTGAAATTGATTCAGATTAGTGCTTTAGAATGAATTAGTTCGTCATGTTAAAGTACTGATGTTGGTGTTAGGGATGTATGGCTTATTTCGGCTTTCACCAGATGTGAAAAGACCTGCATATAGTGCTCCATGGCGAATGAGTATGCTTGAAGAGGTGGGGTCTCTATAATATCTCTTATGTAGATTTTAGAAAGTGTTCTTGCTTTAAATTGGGGACACACCTGTGGTCACAGAAGTCTCTTATTATTGTTATTTATTTTGGCAATAGAGTGAAGCATGTGGTAATAGATTAGAATTTATCCAGAAATATGCTAAATTTTTAGAAAAGGAATAAATGCCTTGCTATGAAAAATGAAGAAATGTTTGGTAACACATGCTTGACTATATTTATCGGAACTAAATAGAGGTCATTGAGGCGCCGGATTTTGCGAAAAGATTCATTGTACATGTTTACCTAAAAAGTCTCGTCAATCTATTTTTCTTCAAAATATTGCATATATTATCCAAACGAGGAAAAGATAGATGCTACGATTCCCTTTTTTAAGTAGGTCTAGAGTCTCAAAGGTTTACTTTTTAGAAAACAGCTAGAATTCTTACTTTAATTGAATTGTTGTTTACGTCGAACAAGAATAATAATGATGTAGGTACCCCCGTCTCAAATTGTGTGTCGTGGTTTTTAGTCTTTAAGTTATTTGTAATTTTAGAAGTTTAAAAGTAAATTAATTAATTTTTTCAATTCTACCCTTTCTTAAAAATTATAAATATTTTAATTATGAGTAAGTATTAAATGAGGAGAAATTATATCTTAAGAGATAAATAAAGGTAAAATAATTAATTTTTTATTTAATATTTTCTTAAAGGGCGTGTAAGAGAAAAACACGACAGATAAAACGAAAAGTGCATGGGTTGTGACTTCTTTGGACATAACTATTTATAGCACCAAGAAGTCAACGACTGTCGTTGATAAAATAAAGGAATACTAACGTGCTTTGTGACTAAATTTTAAGCTAATAAGAATTACAACTTATCACGATTCTATTTATATTATTAAATTTTATTTTGTAACTCAAACATTTATAAAATATATGTTGGTATTGATTGTTCTATCTTTATATGTTAAGAGTATGAGTAATAATTTTAAATGCCCGTACTGTAAGATCATAAATGTGTAAAATGGGAGAGCATACAAAGCAGGATTTATTCTTCACACGAGATTTAGCTTTTCCTTTGGTAGCTAAAACTTTTTGAAGAATGATATTGATGATCTACCAACTTTCGGATCAAAGCACAAATAACGAATTTCACTTTTGATTATGGTAGTTATAACATGATAGTTGTACAGTCTATAGTTCACTTTTGTCAAATTGTAAAAGAGTAGTTCTCCTCAGCAAGTTTCCTTTTGGTACAACTATTCAGCAGAAAATTTTCTTTCTACCATTACTTTGGATTACAAGCAAAGGTTTATGTCCTCTTCCATGTTCTCTTTTTTTATGATATACATAGGCACACCGATAAGGAGGTTCTTTTAAAATAAAATAAAATAAATAAATGTGTAAAATGGTATCTACGATCTATTTAACAATAACCTTTCTTATCGTTTAATTTCTATAGTATACTTAATTATTATTTCTGAAACATAAAACGTTTGCATATTTATTACTTTGCACGTATATACTGAAACATAGACTCTCTAGAAAGAAAAAAAAAAGATCCAAAATCACCCTCCCTCGTCTCTCCTCCAAAAGTCAAATTAAATTTGGACTAGTTGGTTTAGCTTGCATATTTCTCGTGAATCCCTTAATTATGGATTTATGATTATATGAGCAGGTATGGGCGGGATTCTTTTGGAATATCACCGACCTTTAAACCAAAAATAAAAAATGAAAAAAAAATAAAAAACGAAAATATCTAGATGGTCATCAAACATTTAATACGTGGATGGTGCGCTCAGCTCCAATAATACTAACGGTTGAAGCAATAGTTTTTTGACATTATTTTTGAACAACAACAACATATTCACATCCTCTGGTTTTGGTTCCATAAACCAGAGGGAGAATTTGCTATGGCCTGAGCTGTAAAAAGTCGAATAATAATCTTGAAGAATGCGGGGGGAAGCTGTTGTGCCCGTGGATATAATTGATGATACGAGCAGTGAAAATGATGATATTGATGATGAAGAACATGATATCTCTGATCAGCCTGCAGGCCAATTAGCTTGTCCTCTTGACCTGAAATCTTCAAGAATTAACACTTTGCGTAGATTACGATGTAGGGTGGAAGATGCCATTCTTGGTGGTTACATTTACGGCAAAAATAAACACAAGTTGCTCTCTTCCAGATTATGCATTACAGAAGATTTGAGGGACATTTCTTTATGGGGTGTTCCTTTATTGCCAAGTAAAGGGAACCCGAGCACGGATATTGTTTTGATGAATTTCTTGAGAGCCAAGGATTACAGCGTTTACGACGCGTTCAAGATGCTTCGAAAGACGTTGAGATGGAGGAGGGATTTTAGAGTTGCTGATATTCTTGACGAGAAATTTAGTCCTGAGCTTGAGAGTTTGTGGTACACAAATGGCAAGGACAAAGAAGGCAGGCTTTTGTGTTATAATGTGTTTAGGAATATAAAGAAAAAAGAATTGGAAGAGGAAATTTGGGGTAGGCATCATCACCACCAAGAATGCCTTAGGTGGAGAGTACATATTATGGAGAAGGCAATTCAACAACTTGATTTTAAACAAGGAAGGGTTAATTCCATTCTTCAGATTATTGATTTGGGAAATTCACCAGGAAATTCATGGAAAGAGGTTCGTTGGATTAATAGGAAAATGATGAGCTTGGTTCATGATCATTATCCTGGAATCATCTACAAGAATGTAAGTTAATTTATTTGTTCTATTGAATAGGATTAAATTAATGAAATGAGAATTTGCATGGAAACTAAAATTTGTGATCATAATATTGCAGCTATTCATTAATGTTCCTGTTTGGTTTTCGACGGTGCATGCACTTAACTTGAGAATGATCACACAAAGAAGCAAGAACACGTTCATATTTGTGAAGCCATCAAAAGTTACAGAGACCCTTCTCAAGTAATTAGTGAAAATTCTTTTAATTTGGCCAAAGATTTAATTTGTGTTTTTATATATTGTCTTGAATTAATTTTCTTGTGTCATGTGTGTAGGTATATTAGCCCGGAAAACTTATTGGCTCAATATGGTGGACTCAAAACAGAGAATGATGTTGAGTTTTCAACTGATGACAAAGTTCTAGAGATAAGCCTCAAACCATGCTCAATTGGCGCCATAAAAATACCTGTCAAAGAGGTACGTAGTATTTAATTTGCGCCAATGCCTAGTTTTCATTATGTGATTCCATTTCATTTTAAGAGCACGTCAAGTATAGGTGGATGAAGTCTATATTCAATAGGTTCAACTGAACTCACTATTTTGGATATAGAATACACATATATAACTATTAATATTCAACAAATTGTAGTGCAAAATTATTTGACTTGTTTATGTAGTAAATAATAATACAAGGATTGTTATGTTAGAATTTTATAATTAAGGCATTTTTATCTTAGTACTCTTATTCACGCATTATTAATTCCATATTTCACTTGTATAAAATATCAGTATAGAGATTTTGTTGGTATTTGAACTCTGCATAACTTAGTGCATAGTTTAATACCCAGTAACCAACTATGTACACAGGGGTCGTTTGGTTTGAAGACAAGTTATGTTGGGATTAGTTATACTGAGATTAGTTATGCTGTGATTAGTTATATTGTTATTATTTCTAATTAACTGTTTGGTATGTTATATTAATTCTGGGGTTGTCAATTTTACTGCTTTATGCTAGGATATCTTATCCTAGGATTACTATTCCATTCTTGAAGGTATAAGTTATCCCGATATTATTTATAATCTTGGGATAACCTATCCCAGGATTAGTAACTAAATAAGGATAAGGAAGTACTAAATTTTTATCCTAAAGGATTACTTTTACTTATCCATCATACTAAACGGCTCGTTATAGATATACTGGATTGTATTAGTTATGCCTGATTTTATAACAAAAACTAGGCGCTATATAAATAATACAAAGTTTTATGCGCGGAGGTTAAATTTACTTCAAACCAAACCACCTCCTAAAGATTAACAATCAAAGTATATATAAATCCTGGATAAGCCTCTTGACTCAAGAGTTTAAGACTGATTTCTTGTGTGTTCCTTAATGTCTTGTGATTATAGGTTGAGGTGACCATAACTTGGGATATGATGGTGGTGGGAAATGAAGTGACTTACAGAGAAGAATTCATACCAGATGATGATTGCTCATACAGAGTTTTGCTTCAAGAAGAGAAGAAGATGGTGGAGAGTACTGTACGCAATTCCTTTCATATTAGAGAAGAAGGGAAGATTGTTATCACTATCGATAATCCTACTTACAAGAAGAAAACAGCCTTCTACAGATACAAGACTAAACCTAGTGTACCCATTTATATGTACCTAAAGTAACTCACTACTCTTTTCCTGTTATATTACTTTCTTTCTTTTTATGTTTGTATACTCCCATTTTCTTATACCTTATCTTAACATGGATTTCATTCCATTTGTAAAAGAGAAATCTTTAATAAACAAAGAAAGAAATCGTTTACATATATCTAACCTTGTATAGTGTTACCTTTTTTTTTCTCTGTCTTGTACAGTTGTATTAGTCACAGGCTGATTTGCTTCGAACGAGGACTTATTCCTGTACGTACTATCAATTTTTTCATTTTATTTTTTTAAATATAAAATTGGGATAGTTGAGAGCATATTGTACTAAGATGTTTGCACGTTTATGTTGGTGTTTTAGCTGTTTCTCACATCGGAAATAAGATTAGAGCTGTTTCCTATATGAACTTCAATAGTGCGAAATTCATCAAAAACGTTAAGACAATGAATACAGTAGGTAGAGATCAGGAAACACTTTTGGCTACCTGTTAGTATCCAATTCGTGGAACGTACTGAGGTACTCTTTCCATTTCATTTTATGTAATATTTTTTTTTTTTTGAAGAATGACATATTTTTATATTTAAAAATAATTTACCTTTAAATTTTCGATTTTATTCTTAATGGCATACTTATATAGTCACATATATCTCAATAAGGGTGGGCATTCTAGCAGTTCGGGTTGGATATAAATATTTCGGAGTAGATTTTTCATTATCGAATTGAAGAAATTACAATCCAAATTCGATCTAAATAAAATCGGATTGGACTGTATTTTTTTTAGTTCGGCAACAAATTAATCAGGTTGGATATTTCGGATTTTGAGTTTGAGTTGATAAGTTGAGCTTCTTGGTCCTTCTTAAAGAAAAAGGTACATCCAAATAAATTGCTTTAATAGTTCTTCATTCCTACCATAAAAAGTATTTACGCAAGCAATGAAACTATTATTAAGAAAACGCAATAGAAGCATTAATAAACGACATAACATATCAAACATAGTGAGGCCATGCCAAATTAGATAGTAACACAAAATTCAGCCTTCAGTGTTAGTAAATGCATAAAACGAAAAGTTGCTTGCGCGAGAATGAAAAAAATCCTTATATTCGATTTAGTATGGCTTTTGATATTGAACTTAGTATTTGGATATATCAGCTAATTGCTTAATGGGTGGGGTATTGAACTTATTAGGGCATTTGATATTGAACTTAGTAATTATATTAAAAATGGGTGTTTAATGGTTAAAGCTAAATATATAGTATGTAAATTTTGAATTTTAAGATATCTAAAAATTCGAAGTCCCAAATTCGAAATTTAATCTGAAATCCAAATTTTAAAAAATTAAATCCAAAATCCAAATTTATAATTTGAAAATTAAAAATTTCAAATTTGTCCAAACTATGCTCACCCCTAAATCTCATGCCATGTTTTAAACTATACTTTTTAAAAAAAAAAAAGTTCTTTCTTCTTAAATTCTATTCTTAATCAAAATATTTCAAATAAATTAAAATAGATGGTTAGTAACGACAAATAAATAAAAGGCACAGCAAATGAAGGGCATTTGGCAACTCTTAACTTTCTCGTACAGCCACGCAGTGGGCACAAAGCAAACTACTCCGTAGGTTTTTCTAAAGGATGCGGTGTGCTGTGTCACATTCATTCTGAGAAATTTGTCTAATGCCTTGAAAATAGAATGAAAAATAAACAAGTATTGTATAATTTTATTGATTAGCATCATTATCATAAATTTGGAGCAGTGTACATATTCTTTAATTATAGTTTTTTCTTCTTCTTGAGTGGGTAATTAATTAGGTTCCTGATCATATAGTTCAAAATATTCAGGTAAGTTTACACGAAAGTAGGTCCCTCAAAATTAACAATAGTGCAAAGTTAGGAATCACAATCTGACACCTCTAAATTGGCACCTTTAATAATCCTTGCTGTAGTATTTTGAATCCCATATCGTAAAGCCAATAATATAAGCAATTGAATTCGTATACGTCCACGTCATATTTTTCCCAAGAAGGGAAAATGAAGCATCACAAACTAATTACAGTAACATTTAATCAAACAAAAAAGGAAAAAGAAAAAGAACATAAAAACTAACACAGGTCAGTTTGCATGTAGTTTGATTCCTTCGAACAACCATTGCAATGTGTCGTTCTTGGGCAGAGCATTACCATGCAAAAGAAAACAGAGTTCAATGCCACACGGCCTTCGTACTTGTTCCACTCCAACACTATAAGAAGGAGGCCTCAGTCTCTCTAAATCTCATCCCTTCTTTGTAGTTAACAAATCAATCCTAATTAGCCATGGCGGTCACTACTAGACTCCTCTTAGCTTTACTCCTCTCTGCTTTTCTCTTGTCTGCAACAAATGCAGTTCGAGATTATCAGGGTCAGCAAGCTGGTCAGCCGGGTCAGAGAGGCACTCGTCTGACTGCAGCTCAACAATGCCGTTTAACAAGGCTCACTGCCAGCCAGCCCACTAACCGAATTGAGTCTGAGGGCGGCGTCACTGAGCTGTGGGACGAGAACGAGGAGCAATTCCAGTGCGCTGGAGTTGCTCCCATGAGGAGTGTCATCCGCCGCAACTCTCTTTCTCTGCCTAACTTTCATCCTATGCCTCGCTTGGTTTACATTGAGCGTGGCCAGGGATTGATTGGCATTACTTACCCTGGCTGTGCTGAGACTTTTCAGTCTCAGTCTCAGCCCTTCCAGGCTGGCCGAGAGCCAAGGGAAGAGAGGGGCCAAGGCCGCAGAAGTGACCAACACCAGAAGGTCCACCGCATTCGCCAAGGAGATGTTGTGGCACTTCCAGCTGGCGCTGCTCATTGGTGCTATAATGATGGTGAGGAAGAGCTTGTCGCGGTCTCTGTCAATGACCTCAACCACCGGTCCAACCAGCTTGATCAGAACTTGAGGGTAAAATGCATTAGTGTCTACTACTTTCTACAATTTGATGATTTTTTGTTCATGAAATTTCATAATTGATTGGCTGTGTTTTTGTACGATAGGCATTTTACTTGGCTGGTGGAGTACCAGAAAGTGGAAGGCAACAAACTCAAGCAGGTCAAAGACTACAGAGCAGGCAGAGGTTTCAGAACATTTTCCGTGCTTTCGACACAGAGTTGATGGCTGAGGCCTTCAACATCCCAGCCGAGATTGTAAGGAGGATGCAAGAAGAGCAGAGCGAACGTGGACTAATTGTAAATGTGAGGGAAGGAATGAGAATGATTAGGCCTGACGAAGAAGAAGGAGAATTTGAAGAAGAGCAAGGGCGACCACGACGAGAACAGCAATGGTGGGAGGAAGCAACGGGAAATGGCTTGGAAGAAAACATTTGCACAATGAAAATCCGCACCAACCTTGAACACCAAAGACAAGCTGATATCTTCTCCAGGCAAGCTGGAAAAATTAACCATGTCAATCGCCATAAACTTCCCATCCTTAAATACATGGACATGAGTGCCTCTAGAGGCACCCTCTACCAGGTAAATCTTTGTTTAATTTTCTCAAGTTGATTAAACTGAAAAAACCTGTATTACTATGACTTAATTGTACTGAATTGGTGGATGCAGAATGCACTGTTGACCCCACATTGGTCAGTGAACAGCCACTGCGTGGTGTACGTGCAAAGAGGAGAGGCACAAGTGCAAGTAGTAGACCACAGCGGGCAACAAGTGATGAACGACAGGGTGAACCGGGGAGAAATGTTTGTGGTTCCTCAGTACTTCGCCTCCACAGTGAGGGCAGGACAGAATGGACTTGACTTTGTGGTGTGGAGGACAAGCAGTGAGCCAATGAACAGCCAACTTGCAGGTTACACATCAGTGATTAGAGCCATGCCTGTTGAGGTTCTCACCAACGCCTACCAGATTTCTCCAAATGAAGCACAGCGCTTGAAGATGAACAGGGGTGGAGAAAGCTTCCTTCTATCTCCTCAGCGAAGGTCCATCTAAAATGGATATGATGTAGCCGAAGTCTAGTAGTACTCGTTTCTCGTCTTTCTTTTTAGGCAAAGACAAGCGAGAGCGACTTGTAATTAGGAGCAAATAATAATGTAACTAATAAAGCTCCTGCCTTTTTGTTTCTTAATGTGATCCAAGATTTTCCTACTCTTTGTGCAAAATTTCCGTACAAATCATACTTAGCCAAAAATAATCCACAAGAAATAAAAGTAGGACGCGAAGAAGAACTAATCTTAATTTGCTAGACGTACTGAATGAACTTTGAAAGTCAAAGGACTAATCTTACTTTGCAAGTAAAAAAATCATCCAAGGCCTTTGATTTGTCCCGGGGCAAAGTGCCGAAAATTATTGAATGATTAGGATTTTGTCCTGAATCTTTAATCTATCAAGACACTGAAGAAAATTCTTGTTACACCTCGTGTATTCGTACCTTGTCGTATCGTAAGGTTGCTAAAATGGTAAGAAGGTATTTTTTTTTGAAGTATTTAAATAGGATGATAGTCATATGTTAAGTTTTGAAGTCAAATGAGTTGTGACACGGAAGTTGAAAAAAGTTTGTCGCAAGTTACACTTGTAAATTTCACTGAAATTTGGGTCAAATGTGAAAGAGCTTTTTTCTCAATATACTTGGAGTTATGGGGTGATCCACCTATCAAATCGAAGATCTACGAGTCTAGTTTCCAGCGCATTTAACCGTTTGTCGATACGACATCCGAGTAGAGAGAAATTCACATTTCCGTACAAGGGTGCAAACTGCCACAGAACAGTGGGCCCCACTTAAGTGATATAAATAGAGGCCTCCAACGTTTTTGGCCCTCATTTTCATCAAGACTAAACCCTAGATCAGCCCTTATACTCTCCCAAATTATTCTCCATCAATCACAATCAATTTCAAAGGCAAATCAAGTGATTACAACATAAGGAATCACATGACAATCATAATATCGTAGACTTCTCGTTGTTTTGATTTTCGGAAGAAAGTTTTGTCTTGAAATAACTCAAGTTGTAGAGTATTATTCAACTTTTAAGGTATGATTTAACCTTCTCTTCATCTCTTTGAGCCTTACAAGTAATTAAACCTAGAAATTGGGTAAAAACCCCCATAGAATGAGCTTTTGCGATTCTTATGAACTCTTATGGACTTGGCTTTCTTGTTGGGCTGTTTTATGTAGTTTTAACATGTTGCTTGGAGTTATGGTGATATGGATAGGATTGCACTGATGAGGGGGAGTAGGAAAGTAAAAATTTTGTAGTGCTTTGCGGGAAAATTGAACTACAAAAGAGCCTACGAACTTATGCCCGCGAGTTGCTTGCTTAAATGTCTAAGTGAAGACTCTCATGAGCTATGAGTTGATTTGATCTCGAATAGTTCATTTTGTGTAGGTAGCCATTCATAAGGTGTTCAAAGACCCGGAAGACGCGTATATCTCTATCAACGAGGTATGTAGGGTCCTTCTTTATATTTTTTCGGCATGACTGGAATTGAATGAACGTTTATGGGATTGTTTCATCAAATTCGAACTGCTCCACTCCAAATTGATAAATATGATTAAATCTATCCTTTTCACATGAATGACTCATATCGAAGAAGATTTAAGTATTCTCATCCTTCCTTGTTCATCACTCAAAGAGAATTAAAATTCTTTTGTTCGTTCTATTTCCAACGTCCATATTGATCATGGTTATTGATAGCTTGAACATGATGTCTACTTCAAATAAATCCGTACTACGTAACTTCCATGTTTCTTGTGCTGGTTGTCTCATGGTTGGAAACCAAAGGACGTAGGAACAATAAAAATAATCAAATGATAATGACAATACGTCACTTCGACTCTTGTCATGATATCTCTTCTGAGGTCGGTCTTGCATTGCACTTATGTATATATATATATATGTGTGTTTATTTTCATTACCGAGCCGCGCTATAGCCGGCCGGGTAGGCACTTATATGTGCACCTAGACATGTTTCTTCTTTCCGAGCCGTGTTGTAGGCGGCCGGGTAGGCACGTAGCTGTGCATTGCCACTGATCAGTTGGGCAGAGATGATGTTGTGATGATGAGCTCACCCCACAGAGGGATTTATTATTATTGTTATATGATATGATATATATACCTCCACAGTGAGGAATGATTTTACGAGCACGCATTTACATTTATGTTGTGGATATGGTCGCCCTCAGTGGCTTTGAACAGAGTTTCAGGTTATTTGTAAATCTCTTCTCATATTATTTACCTTATTTATGCTTGTCCTTGCCGCCCTACATATTCAGTACATATTTCGTACTGACGTCTTTTGTGCGTTGTGTTCATGCCCACAGGTGCTGATAGACAGGCCGGTGTGCCTCCACAGTAGGACACTGAGATCAGCGGTTGAGTGTCGCACTCCACTTCTTCGGAGTTGCTGGTTGTGAGTCTATAGGTACAAATGCATATGTATATGTATTGTTTTAGGGTATGTCGGGGCCCTATCCCTACTTGTTGATATTGTGTTGCTCTTTTAGAGGCTTGCAGACCAGTTGTCAGTGTATATATGTTTTGCATGGCCTTGTCGGCCCCCTGTACAGTTGGCATGACTATATAGTCTTGTTGGCCTTAGCTATATATGTATATATATATATATATATAGGCTGTTGTTGGGTTATTCTGTGTGTAGGATTATACATTTGGTTCTTGTTAGTGTTATATTGCCGCCTTGTCAGCCTATTATTCATATTACATGTCACAGATGCTATGGATGATGAGGCGGGAGGAGGTATCAGTCAACCGCCGCCCGATAATTTGGATGAGCATGAGCCTCATAACGAGGCTGACTCTCAGGCTTCTGGAGCAGCACCTCCACCCCCTCTTGGGGGGCAGGGGAGAGCCGATGTACCTCCGGTTCCTCCTCCCATTGCACCTTATCAGGATTTGGATATGCGGAGCGCAGTGCAGTTATTGACTAGACTTGTGGCCTCTCAAGCCCACCGTCAGGCTCCAGATACGGGTGACAGAGCAGTGAGTTCAAGGGCACGATACTTCATATACTTGTCACCTCCAGAATTTACAGGGACAAACCCGAATGCTGATCCACAGGAATTCTTAAATCGTATGCAGCGGACTCTGAGGCTTATGCAGGCTACTGATATTGAGTCTGTAGAGCTTGCTTCTTATAGGTTGCGGGATGTTGCTATAGATTGGTACGAGACCTGGAAGCAGTCCCGAGGACCCCGTGCTCCACCAGCGACATGGAGAGAATTTTCTGAGGCATTTATGCAGCAGTATCTACCCATTGAAATTTGTCGTGCCCGACGGGATCGGTTTCTGCGTTTGGAGCAAGGTAATATGAGTGTTAGGGAGTATATCATGCAGTTCAATTCTATGGCCAGATATGCTCGTACTATTGTAGCTTATATGACCGATCGAGTGCACCAGTTCATAGGTGGTTTAGGGCCACATTTGATCAATGAGTGTACCACAGCTGCTCTGAATCCGAGAATGGATATTGCTCGCATACAGGCCTATGCACAGAACTTAGAGGATCGTAAGAGGCAGCAGTGGGTTGATCGAGAGCGGGATAGAGGTCAGCATAAGAGGGCCCGATCTGCGAGTGATTCGGGGAATTTCAGAGGTGGACCTAGGCCGCAGTTTTCTAGACGTTCATCTTATCCGGCAGCCACTATACCACCGCAGTTTCAGGTTCAGCGACATGATTGGACCACTTATTCTGGTCAGGATCAGAGTCGGAGTTCGCGGATATCAGGCCTGCAGTTTAGAGGCGAGTCTAGCCAGACCAGGCCTCTAGTGTCCCGTTGTGATCGATGTGGTAGGGCTCATTTTGGGATGTGTCGTCAGGGTACTGATGTATGTTATGTGTGTGGACAGCCCGGTCATTTATGAAATATTGTCCGAGGGGAAGCAGTGGTGGTATGGCTCAGCCAACGGCATTTGGAGCGAGTTCTTCTTCTTCAGTGCGCCCTTATGGGTAGAGTATGCAGACATCGGGTGGCAGTGGTAGAGGCAGAGGAGGAGTGTCCAGTTCAGGCGGTCAACAGAACCGTATATATGCATTGTCGGGCCGTCAGGACTTAGAGTCATTTCCGGATGTGGTTACAGGTATATTATCTGTCTTTTCCACTAATATGTATGCCTTGATAGATCCCGGTTCAACATTGTCGTATATTTCTCCGTTTGTTGCTAGCAAGTGTAATAAAGGGCCTGAATTATTACGTAAGTCATTTGAGGTATCTACGCCCGTGGGTGAGCCTGTGATAGTTAAACGGGTATATCGAGATTGTGATGTGATGATTCATGACCGCCATACTTTAGTTGATTTGCATGAATTGGAGATGGTTGATTTTGATATTATCATGGGTATGGATTGGCTGGCTTCTTGCTATGCTAAAGTAGATTGCCGAGCGAAGATTGTTCATTTTAATTTTCCAGGCGAGCCTGTTATTGAGTGGAAGGGCAATGTTGCAGCGCCAAAAAGGAAGTTTATTTCTTACCTTAAGGCTCGGAAGATGATTGCGAAAGGATATATTTATCATCTGGTGCGAGTGCAAGATATGGAGGCGAAACCTCCAATTCTTCAGTCAGTTCCTGTTGTTAATGAATTCCCTGATGTATTTCCTGATGAACTTCCTGGCCTTCCTCCCGAAAGGGAAATGGACTTTGCTATTGATGTACTTCCAGATACTCAGCCTATATCTATTCCTCCGTATAGAATGGCCCCTGCTGAATTAAAAGAATTGAAAGTTCAATTGAAGGATCTTCTAGATAAAGGTTTTATCAGGCCCAGTACTTCTCCGTGGGGTGCACCGGTGCTGTTTGTTCGTAAGAAAGACGGTTCGTTGAGAATGTGTATTGATTATCGTCAGCTCAACAAGGTGACTATTAAGAACAAGTACCCGCTTCCTAGAATCGATGATTTATTTGATCAGTTACAGGGTNGTCGCACTCCACTTCTTCGGAGTTGCTGGTTGTGAGTCTATAGGTACAAATGCATATGTATATGTATTGTTTTGGGTATGTCGGGCCCTATCCCGATTTGTGAATATTGTGTTGCTCTTTTAGAGGCTTGTAGACCAGTTGTCAGTGTAAATATGTTTTGCATGGCCTTGTCGGCCCCCTGTACAGTTGGCATGACTATATAGTCTTGTTGGCCTTAGATATATATGTATATATGTATATATATATATATATATATATATATATATAAAAGTTGTGTTGGGTTCTTGTTAGTGTCATATTGCAGCCTTGTCGGCCTATTATTCATATTACATGTCACAGATGCTATTGTTGGTTCGCTCGGGCCTTCGGATGCCGAGTGCCGGCCACACTCCCCAAAGTTGGGGTGTGACAATTCTAAAAGAAATAAATTTATGGAAGAAGTTTTACATTTTATAAATTGAGAATTTTTGCTTTTTACATTGACCAAGCCATATGCCTAGTTTAGTATATATTTGGTATTTGGTATTCGATGTGTGTTATATCTGGTGTTCCATAGATGGTAGCTTTTCATTAAAAATTTGATTATTTTTCAAACATTTTAAAATGTGTCTGAACATTAAAAAGCAAACCAACTAGCGCATACCATTTTTAGTCTGACAAATCTTCAGGAGCAAAACCCGTCTCAGTAAAATTGTTATCAGTCAACTCTATTTGACCCTTAATAATGCTATTATTTAGAATGAATATAGTTATATATGTTGGAAATATAGTTTTGAATTGTTTAGGAGCCTTATTGGATAATGTGGATAGTTTTCTATAAATACCTTTTGCATTCTTTAGGTAGATAAATTTAGAATAAAATCTAGAATAATCTTTTGAATTTCCAAGATTAAAGTGATTCTAAAGTTGTCACACCCCAACTTTTGGGGGCGTGGCCGGCACTCGGCACCCGAAGGCCCGAGCGAACCAACAATAGTATCTGTGACATGTAATATGACACTAACAAGAACCCAACAACAACTTATATATATATATATATAAGCCCAACAAGACTATATAGTCATGCCAACTGTACAGGGGGCCGACAAGGCCATGCAAAACATATATACACTGACAACTGGTCTGCAAGCCTCTAAAAGAGCAACACAATATCAACAAGTCGGGATGGGGCCCGACATACCCAAAACAATACATATACATATGCATTTGTACCTATAGACTCACTACCAGCAACTCCGAAGAAGTGGAGTGCGACACTCAACCGCGGATCTTAGTGTCCTACTGCGGAGGCACGCCGGCCTGTCTATCAGCACCTGTGGGCATGAACACAGCGCACAAAAGGCGTCAGTACGAAATATGTACTGAATATGTAGGGCGGCAAGGACAAGCACAAGTAAGGTAAATAATATGAGAAGAGATTTACAAATAACCTGAAACTCTGTTCAAAGCCACTGAGGGCGACCATATCCACAACATAAATGTAAATGCGTGCTCGTAAAATCATTCCTCACTGTGGAGGTATATATATCATATCATATAACAATAATAATAAATCCCTCTGTGGGGTGAGCTCATCATCACAACATCATCTCTGCCCAACTGATCAG
>MCJB01050130.1:422980-469312 GCA_002018475.1 Nicotiana obtusifolia
TATATATATATATATATATATATATATATATATATATATATATATATATATATATATATATATATATATATATATTATGACTTGCAAATGTAATCGGTTTTGATTTTTGAGAAGTTCAGAGTCGATTTGGAAGAATAAATCTCTATTCGGAAGCTTTAAGCTGGAAGAATTGTCCAAGGTTTGGCTTTTGAGCAAATAACTTCGGAATTGGGATTTGAATATTTCTATAGGTTCGTACGGTGATTTCAGACTTGGGTGTACAATTGGGTTGAGTATCGGATGGTCCGGTAGTGATTCGACGCTTATTATCAGAAGTTTACATTTTAAAAGTTTTGAAAATTTCTAAGTTTGACTTGGAGTGGACTTCAGTGCTATCGAACTTTGGGATGAGTGTCAATTGAGATCCATTTTGTGCTGGAAAAGAGAGGTATTATTTTGGAGGTAAGTCAATAGAAATCTGATGAAGCTGGGTCAGTTTAGTAGAGGCTTGGATCAGCATGGTAGGGGAAATGATTGATTTTTTCAGTATGTTAGGCTAAACAGGTGTTGTGGCAAGGATTTTCCAGTTGGTAGACTGTGTGTTTCAGGTGATTTAGAAGACTCAGTTTTGATGGCTCAGTTATGTGCAGATGGGTCCCGAAGAAGTAATGACGATTTCGACCATGAATTGAGGTTGTGTCTTCTGCGGTTATGGGAAGTTAGTTGGGGGTTGCGATTCTTCTTCTATAATGAGTTAACCGAAAGGTTTCTAGCCAATGAAGTGTTTATTCTACTGGTGGGTCAGGAATTATGATAAAGTCTTTGTACTCTTGCATAATGACATAATAGGTGCAGTGAGAGGTGTAGAATTAGGATTGAAAAGTCAAGGTTGCGGTTTAGTTTGCTAGATTTTTGTTGCTTGGTGCGGAAGGTTGTGGGCGTATATTCCATGAGATGATTATGTAGGTGTGATGTATCGGTCCTTTACGTAGTAGAGATTGAGGTCAGGTACAGAGGTTCTGGTTCTGTCGTAGATTGGAGAGTTTATGTTTGAGGGACGCACTATTCCTTTTGGTTGTGGACTACGAAAGTTTGTTCCAGATTTTACCGCTGATCGTATGTGTCATGGATAGGGTTATTGTGGATCTTTGGAAGGCTATTGACCTATTTCGAGATGATCGAAATCGGTTTAGGGGTCCATTGACGGGCCTAATGTGAAGGTATATTCTACACCAGATCGGATATGCATATTCAACACGACATTTGTCTATGGATGAGTCTTCGGGCGCATTGGATGTTATTCCTATCATCATCTATTCCATGTATTACTCTTTTATTCCATGTGGGTTATGAGGCGACTTGATTATTCACATGCATGTCGTAGTTCTGTGAAGGTTGTGGTGTTATATGAGCGAGATGGCTCTTGAGATGCTGATTTCTTTATTGCACATTAGTCATGCTTGGGCCTTTGTACCGCATAATGCTATCCGTCTTCCTAAGGTTATGTTTATATACTTTTCGTGCTTGTGGTTGATATAGGTGTGTCTAGTGAGTATGAGCATCTTGGCTCGATGGCTGTACCTATACTGATGATTTGTGTGGATTGGGTGGCACGCCGTAATGGGTATGATATTTGGATCGGTTTGCACGCTGCAATGATGAGATGATTTGTACGATTCCTTATACTATTTTGTGTGTTTTACTCCTCCTCTGAAGGATAGGTTCATAGCATTTTGTTTGGGTGTTATATCTGTTACGCGTGCTGGGTAGTTTTGTACTTGAGTTTCCTTTCCTTCTTGGCCATATTCGAGTTATGGCTTGTTGGGCGCATGGATTTTGCCGTTTGAGATTTTAGATGGTATCTGATGTGGCTTTGTCGGCCAAGCAGCTTGTACTGAGTGAGACAAGGTTGTTGGACCTAGTATCAGTGCAATCGAATTTGTATAATGTATGCTTGGAGGGAAAATGTCGCTAATCAGTTCAGAATGCAGTAATGGTTCAAGTCGAAGGGAAAAACTCTATGTTTTATTAAATTTACGGGCGGTTATGAGATTCTGTAGGTCTCTTTCTTCGTTGCAGCACTGCAAGGGTTGGAACAAGGCCTTCATGTGTTAGGAGGTGTATTACCGGTACCAGATTCGGAAAACTTGCAGCTATTGTGGTTGGATGACACTACTATGGGCACTTGAGCGATGCGGTACATTATGTGGTTACGACTTGGGTGTATACATATTCTTGGTACAGCTTGTGGAGATTGATACGGTGTATATGTGCTAGAATCGCACCCTATAGGAAATTCAGGATGTTGGAATTTGGTTCTAAGGCTGTGGACTAAGGTAGCAGGAAGGATCTTCCTTCTGGGTTGAGCTAATGTGCTCATATGGATTGTGATGGCACAGGTAGGTGCACGAGAAGTTATGCAGTGATTTTGGCAACTTGGAACGGTTCTTGGCACGTTCGAGGACGAACATATGTTTAAGTGGGAGAATGCAACAATCGACCAATAGTTTTGAGCTCTAGTATGTCGTTCGGCGGTTTGGGACCTTGAGTAGCTTCACTATATGTATTATGAATTGCATGTGTAGTCGATTTTGATATTTGAGAAGTTCAGAGACGATTTGGAAGAATAATTCTCTATTCGGAAGCTTTATTTTGGAAGAGTTGACCAATGTTTGGCTTTTGCGTAAATGACCTCGAAATCGGGATTTGATGGTTTCTACAGGTTCGTAGGGTAATTTCAGACTTGGGCGTATATTCGGGTTGAATGTCGGATGGTTCCGGAGCGATTCGGCGCTTATTATCGAGAATTTACATTTTAAAGGTTTTGAAAATTTCTAAGTTTGACTTGGAGTGGACTACGGTGTTATCGGACTACGGGTGGTATTTTGGAACCTTGGATAGGTTCATTTGATTGGATCTTGTGTTTGATGTTTGGTCATGATCCGAAATGTCTAGGCCTGACTCGGACGCGCTCGGTGAAGTTTGAAAGTTTAAAAGTTAAAAGAAAGATTTTGATTGACGATTCGTGGTTTTGATGTTATTCGCGGCGTTTCGAGCAATTTGATAAGTTTAGATAAGGTATTAGGACTGGTTGGTATGATTGGACGGGGTTTCGGGGGCCTCGGGTGTGATTCGAGGTGGTTCTGGTGTTGTGCTTCATGATTGTGAGTGGATGTTCGTGATCGCGATGAAGGAATTGGTGGGCTTCCATTTTGTGCTTCGTGATTGCGACAGGAGAGTCGCGACCCCCCAGAAGGTGCGGAGGACTAGGGTATTTTGATCTATGTGAACATGACGGAGGAGTCGCAAATGCGAAGAGTATGAGCGGGGCAGATTGCCCTTTGCGAATGCTGAAGGGAGACCGCGAAAGCGAAGGAGGGGTCGTGGTTGGGAGACTTTTGGTCACGCAAACGCGATTGGCCCTACGTGAACGCATAGGCTTGAAATGGTGATGCTCCGCGATCGTAATTTGGTGTCCGCGATCGCAAAGAGGAACTTGGGCAATGGCAGATTTGGCTTCCGCGATTGCGTAAAAGGATGACTGGGCAATGTATAAGAATGCTAATCGGGACTTGGCTCATTTTTATCTCATTTCTCTCATTGGAGCTGATTTTTGGGCGATTTTGAAGGGGCTTTTTCATCATCCATCACAAGGTAAGTGATTCGTACTCATTGTGAGCTAAATATATGGATTATATATAGATTTTAACATGAAAATTGGTAGAAATTGTGAGATTTGGAAAAAAACCGACAAAATGGCTTTTTTGAGTTTTGACCACAAAATTAGACATTGGAATTTGGAATAAATTATATATTTGAGTTCGTGATATTATGGATAGTATTTATCTTCGAGAATTTTGGAATCCGGGTGCGTGGGCCCGGGGGTTGACCTTGTTGACCTTTCGTGTAGAGTTGGGAATTATTTCTAATTGTTAAATTATGAGTCGTTGAGTATATTTTGATTGTTTTGCATGTTCTTTGACTAGTTTCATATTGTTTGACATAGGTTGAAGATGTTAGAGAGGCGTTGGAGCCGGTTATCGAATTTCGGATCGAGGTAAGTTTCTTTTCTACCCTTGTGAGGGGGAATTCACCCATAGGTGTTATATTTGTTATGTGCTACGTATTATGGGAGCTATGCATGTATGAGGTGATGAGTGTCCGTGCGTATGCCAGAATTCCTGATTTTGTCCAGGTTTACTTAGATTCACACCATGTTTTAGTTGTTCTATTTGGTGGTTATTTTTGCCTTTTTAAATGCTTTAATTTGTACTTTATCTTGAGATGAGACTTGAGTAAGGTATCGGACTTGCTATTTTAAAATACTTGTCGAGTCACTTGATTAGTCATGCAAATCATACTGGGCTTTACGGATTTCTCCCGCGTTGTGCGTATGCGTCCGAAAGTTTACTTGAAATTCATAACTCACACGTATATTTGTGAGTGGGACCAGCGACTCGTTAAAGTTTCATATTCTTATAGGATCGGGCCATTCGCCTCGACAGAGTACACTATTCTTATGTGTTCAGACTGTACGCCATGACAGGATTTCATACCATCACTTTTATGGGATCGGGCCGTTCGCCTCGTCAGGATCGTGCGTGATATTCGATAAGGAGTCGGAGTATCTATGAATCTATTTGAATTGACACGTGATATCTTAGAGGTTATTGACCTGGAATACATTCCATTCGCGGTAGTATTCGGTATTTGAGGATTTTGTGTTTACTTTTCCGATGAGGATCGTGTTATGTACATATACTGTTATCACTGTTTTACTTTCCATGCTTCATACCTGTCTACTTTTACTGTATTTGTTTTATTGGACCACTAGTAAGTGTCGATGTCGACCCCTCGTCATTATTTCTTCAAGGTTAGGCTAGATACTTACTGGGTACGCGCTGATTTACGTACTCATACTACACTTTTGCACTAATTGTGCAGGTAACGAGACATGTACATTGGTGGTCATTTGGGCATGTAGGCTCAGTTGCTTAGGAGACTTTGTCGTGAGTTGCTCTCTTTGTTACGATCCGCAGCACACGGAGTCCCTGTCCTATCCATTTACTGTATTCTATCTACTTTCTATTCCAGACAGTCGTTGTAGTAGTATTGTATATTCTAGTAAATGCTCATGCACTTGTGATACCGGGTTTTGGGATTTCGGATGTTCTCAGTTGTACCTAATATTATTATCACTTTATTTTATGTATTATTTCAGTATTTTGGTAAAGAAGAATGAATGATTCCATGAGTTCTTGATTCAACTCTACTTATTTAACGTAATTTTTTATTTTAAATAGTTAAAATGGATAATTATTTTGGAGGTTCACGCGTTGGCTTGCCTAATAGCATCGTTGGGCACCATCACAGCCTATTATGGAATTTAGGTCGTGACATTAACCAAAGCAACAGTTGCTGCTTGGGAAGATAGCTCAGATGATGGTTCTAATATGGACAATGACGATGATGAACGAGCTCTTTTGGCTATTGGAGAATCTAAAGAAGAACCTGAGGTAAATTTTCTTGAACTAAAAGATAAAATCAAATTCCTTTCTAAAGAGAGATTATCTAAACTAATGTTAGCTTTAATTGATGAGTTTGAGGATGTAAGTTCTGAAAAGGAACAACTATCAAAGGAGTGTGTCATTTCGAAAGCAGGGTGCAAAATCCTGAAAATTAGGACTTGTAAAAGTGAAAAGGAAAATAATGTTATGAAGAACCAAGTTCATGCACTTGATACAATTGTCTTAAAACTTAGATATGAAAATCTGAAATTGAAGTTAGGGACATGTAAAAAAATAGCTATTGACACACAACTCACACTAGAAAAGGAGTTAAGAGAGGTAAAAGATGAGTTGTACAAAATGGATGAACATGTAAGAATTTTGAGAGAGGACTTGACAAAGGTTAAACATGAGCTTGATATAACATGTAAATGGCACAGGTCCTTTGATGCACTTTCATGGCTCCAAGAACACCATAGTAGCAATAGAAAGGGACTTGGATTTGGAAACTCTGCACCTAAATGGGATCCTAAAAGTAAGTACCCAACACTTCCTGAGAATAAGATTTGCACTCATTGTGGTAACACTAGACACTATAAGAGTGAATGTGTAGCAAAAGAAAAAGAAAGTCTAAGAAATTTTGTTCTAGGGAAGAATAGGTCACCAAGTTGAGAAAAGAAGAATTTGATTTATCGTTTTGCCTGTAGAAAGGGACTCAAACTAGTTTGGGTTCCTAAGACTAACCCCTGATTTCTTTTTGCAGGTCCAAGTGAAGGACAACAACCAAATATGGTACATGGATAGTGATTGCTCAAAACACATGATAGGAAACATGAACCACTTCCTTTCACTTGTGGCCTTTAAAGGAGGTAATGTCTCCTTTGGAAACACATGATGTGAGATCATTGGAGTTGGAAGGTAAGAAAATCTGATTCTCACTCAATTGAGAATTTCTACATAATAGATGGATTGAAATAAAGCCTGATAAAGTTGTGTGATAGAGAAAATATGGTAGCTTTCACCTTTACAAAATATTTTGTAATTAATCTTACCACTGACAAAATAGTTTTGTAGAGAAGAAGAGTGAATAATATATATGTGGTTGATATGTCCACACTTTCAGATATTGAACTCACTTAATTGAGTGTCATGGACACTGATCCCCTCCTTTGGCATAAAAGACTCAAACATGCTAGTCTAAGTTAACTTAACAAACTAGTTTCCAAGGACTTGGTAATAGGGCTGTGTAACATTAAGTTTAAGGAAGAAACTGTTTGTGAGGCTTGTGCAAGGGGGAATCAGGTAAGATCTTTTTTCAAAAGTAAGAAAATGGTGAGTACTACCAGGTCGATAGAACTGGTCCATATGGATCTGTGTGGACCAATGGGGACAATGAGAAGAAGTGGTAAGAGATATGTTAGGTGCTTGTTGATGATTACTTTAGATTTACTTGGACACTATTTTTAACATATAAAGATGAAGCATTTGACATGTTCACTTTATTTGTTAGAAAAAACAAATAGCTAATCAATTTGTATCAATTTGGTCTGATCATGGTATTGAGTTTCAGAATGCTAAGTTTTCTAATTTTGTGATGAGCATGTTATAGATCATAATTTGTTTTCTCCTCTAACTTCACAACAAAATGGAGTAGTTGAAAGAAAGAATAGGACTTTGGAGGAAATGGCCAGAACCATGTCACTTGCTAGTAAGTGTAACGACCTGACCGGTTGTTCTGAACATTTGTATTCAATTCAGCAGTTTGAGGTTATGAGTAGCTTCGTATGGTATATTATGACGTGCGTGTATTGTCGGCTTTGATTTTTTATTAGTTCGGGATTGATTTAGAAGGATGACTCTCACTTGAGAAGCTTGAAGTTGAAAGAGTTAACCAAGTTTGACTTTTGTGTATTTGATCTCGGATTAAAGTTTTGATGGTTCCGTTAGGTCTGGATGGTGATTTGGAACTTGGGAGTATGTCAAGATTTGCAATTGGATATTTCTAGAAGGTTTTGACCCTAATTGGCGAAAGTTGGCAATTTGAAGCTCTGAAAAGTTCATAGGTTCGATCGGGAGTTGACTTTGATGTTATCGGGTACGGATTGTTGCTTCTGGAGTTGGAATAGGTTCCTTATGTCATTTAAAACTTGTGTGCAAAATTTGAGGTCATTCCCAGTAGATTTGATGCAATTCGGCACGAGTTGTTGAGGTTGAAAGTTCAAGAGTTCAAAAAGTTTAATTTGAGGTGAGATTCATGGTTTTGATATTTTTATGTATGATTTGAGGCATTGAGTAGGTCCGTATTATGTATTGGGACTTGTTAGCATGTTCAGATAGGGTCCCGAGGGGCTCGGGTGATTTTCGGGGTGGTTTCGGATCATTTCGGATTGGCTTGGAGTTGCTGGTTTATGATGTTTTCTAATATCTGTTGTTATTCACGATCGCGAAGATGTGGTCACGATCGCGAAGATGTGGTCACGATCGCGTAGTGATTCTTAGAGCTGCATGATTTTCTTCATCGCATTCGCGACAGGTCGAGTACGTTTGCATAGAGTTTGGAGCTAGTCTTCTTCGCGTTCGCGTTTGCATAGTGTTGGGCTGGACTGGGCACGTCGATGGTTTCCTCTTCGCATTCGTGATGTTGCTTCTGCGTTCGCATAGGTCTGACAGTTGTGTTCATCGGGTTCACGAGGCTTGTGTCGCGAACACGTAGTGTAAATTTGGGGCAGTGTAATTTGTACATCTCAAACACGAGGGTCTTTTCGCGATTATATGATACTCCATTTCGAAGTTTTTGGTCATTTTATCATAGTTTGAGTTATGGAGCTCGGAGTTTGTGCGATTTTGGAGAGGAATTTTACCACATGGATTAGGGTAAGTATTTTTTACTCGGTTTTGGTTATATTTCATGATTCTATCTTTGATTTTGCCATTTGATTGATGAATCTAAAAGAGATATTGGGGGTTTTTATCTAAATTTTACTAAAGTGAATAATTGGATTTTGAACATCGATTCAGAGTCGGATTTGAGTGAAATTAGTATAGTTGGACTCGCAATTGAATGGGTTGTCAGAATTTATGAGTTTTGTCGAGTTCTAGGGTGCGGGACTAGGGTTGACATTTTTGTTGACTTTGAGTATTTGATTAAAGATTCGACCTTTATTATTTGGGTTTTCTTCCTATGGCATTATTTGATGATTTTGAGTTGGTATTGGCTAGTTTCGAGCCGTTCGAAGGTCGATTCGTGCGGCATGGCACTTCTAGTGTATCGATTTAGCTTGTTTGAGGTAAGTGTCTTGCTTAGCTTTATTGAAGAAATTTTTTCTACTAAATGATATTAGTTGCTACATGCGGGGTGATGCATATACGAGGTGACGAGCGTATATGCATGTGCCAGGGTTTTCCATGCTCAAGAGGGGGAATTTTATGTTTTCTTTGTGCATTGATGAACTTGGTGATTCTTTGACTTATGCTTTATTTAATTCTATGATTAATAAACTCAATTAACTGTGATAGAAATCATGTTTGAACATATGACATCTCAAAAAGGATTTAATGTGTTAATTTTGGACTGCTTACATACTTAATTGACTGTAGTATCATGAACACTCATTCATACCAGTTATGTTCTTGCTACCTGAGTTTCTTTATCCGTAATATGTGTGAGGATTGGGGCGTTAGGTCTTTGTTTAGCACGATGGTTATTTCCATGCGGTTGATATGATGTTAGCACGATGAGTATTTTCGTGGAGTTTGAAATGAGAGTAGTTTGTTGGTTATTACTGTACGAAAGGAAAGGAAGTTGAATTTCTGTTATGATTTCTCATTCGTTAAGTACTTACATTCCCTTTAACTTTAGTTTCTATTAATATTAGTTGTTTTGTACAATACTTTCGTTAGAGTTCCTTATGTAATTACTTCTGTGATTTCCCTTTAGCCTGTTACAGTTATAGCTATGTCATTAATTTATATGTTATTAATACACCTAAGTTCTTACTTGATTTACTTCTGTTATATGTCTTCTTTGAATTCATGCCTTTACTTGTTATTAGCCCATACCTGCCACATGCCTCTAATTGTCACGTGATTTACTTGTTAGATGACTTAACCTGCTACATGCCTTCACTTACTACACGTCTTCACTAATCATATGTTTCTACTTACCATATGATTTTACTTGTTAAATGCCTAAACTTGCTTCATGTTTTCAATCATGACATGCTTTAACATGCTAAATGACTCCACATAGTAAATGCTCTACTTACCATATGACTTTACTGATTGAATGCCTCTATTTGCTATGGGCTTCTACTTGATACATGATTTCATATATTGAATGCTTTCATTTGATCCTTGTTCTTACTTGATAAACATCTTTGCTAGTTTCATATACTACTCTCCTTCGCTTAAGTGTGGGTGACTTGTAGATTGATAGTGTGATATACCTTGTGGAAGCCTTGTCATTATACGGTAGACTAGTTATTGATGTTGGGCTGCTCATTATACTCTGTTGAGTTGTATTACCTAGTCGGACATTGCATGTTCATTTTCTTAGTGTTGCATTGTTAACTTTTCCCGCGTTTGGTTGTTGTTATGATTTCATATGATATTGTCGACCGGGTAGCACGTCGCAATGGTATTGGCATGAAGAAATAACGATAGAATATATGTATTTAGGGGATCAGATTGTACGCCGCAACGAATATTGACATTATTGTGTAGGCTCGAGTTCCACGCCGCAACATATATTGGTATTACTATTTAGGTCAGGTTGCACACCGCAACAATATTTGTATTTATATATTTGTGGATCGGGTTGCGCGTTGCAACATAGAAGACATGTATGATTATTCTCGATTATGTTCTATATCTGTGTTACACTGTGAATTGAGCATAGGTGATAATATGGGGCTCTCTGTCATTTGTATTCTTGTTTCATTTATTACGTAATTATTCGTGTTTCTTTCTCGTATTGCTCTTGCTGCTTATTATCTACACAGGCAAAATATTGAGTGAGTATCTTTTGACTAAAAATCTCGCCACTACTTTACCGAGCTTAATTAAGATACTTACTGAATACATGGGGTCGATTGTACTCGTACTACACTTCTGCACCTTGTGTGTAGATCTTGGAGCTGCGTAGGTGTGGAAGATGAAGCTTTGCACTGAAGACGTTCCAGCATTCCAGATTCAGGCTACCTCTTATTCATGGTAGTTTAGGATTAAAATTCTGTTTATGTATATCTTAGACAAACATTGTACTATTTCTTCATTACGGTTTTGTAAATCTAAATCATAGTGGCTCATGACTTGTACCACCAGTTTTTAGGGTAGTTATGTTGAATTGGGTTTTAGTTTCTATTATATATATTGTTAATTTATGTTATTTTGCTTACCTAGCGGGTTGAGTTAGGTGTCATCACGACTAGATAGATTTTTTTGGGTCGTGATAAGTTGGTATCAGAGCACTAGGTTCGTAGGTTCTACGAGTCATGAGCAAATGTCTAGTAGAGTCTTGCGGATCAGTATGATGACGTCCATACCTATCTTCGAGAGGCTACAAGCCATTTAGGAAACTTCCCTTCCTTCCTTCCTTATCGTGCGACCTTGTTTCAGCTTGAAAACTAAGACTTTGATTCGTCCTATTCGTTCATATCCGATGCTGAGCACCAATTATCGTGGTACACAGACAACTGGTGATGTTGTGGGTGGGTTGTGAAGGGCCGTGGATGCTTGATTACCATCGCGATCTGTTGTCCGGGCTTGATGTTGATGCATTGGTAGGTCTTCCAGTTATTCATTTGAGGGATGAAGTGGATTCTTATACCTTTTCGATGAGTGTAGACTCGGGAGTACTTTGTCGGTTTCCTAGTTATTTTGACCATGATGGGGTCATGAGGAGTTGTTGATTTAAGCCTAGCCGGTGGGTTATCTCCTTCGTGGGGTTTGAGGTCGCGTGTTTCGTATGAGGTTTCTATTCAGTAGAATGTATATATTATCATTTTGGAGCATTGGAGGAAATTGGCTTGACTATAACAAGGATGAGGATGCGCTCAGCAGAGTCTTCAGAGTGTTCATAACTAGCGTTGCATAAGCTTATGAAGTATTCAGCTTATTAACAATGTGGAGTTATGGCATCTATGAAGAAATGTCACTATGGATTACCGACGATATGTTCTATGGATTTGAGCTAAGTGGGGGAGCCTGCTATCGACGATCAGATTTCATGGTCATACGTTATGCTAATTCTTGGACTAAGGTGTGCCCGCGAATTGGCTACGATTTGAGAAAAGGTTTCATCGAGGATGATTTAGATCAAGGTGGATGACTATCAGAAAGATTCTGATGAGTTCAAGATTTATATGTGGAACTTGAGGGTTTTCATATCTGTATGTGGTTAGAGCTCGAGATCAGTAGCGGATGGTTTCTGGGTTTGCGGTACTTCTATATCAAGAATGATTCTACATGGCAATAGTAGAGAGATGCAAGAAACAACTTCGGATTTGCAGAAGGTTCGCTCAGAGCGAGCATATCAGATTGAGTTACTTTTGGTTTGGCAGTTTGCGTTACTCGGTTGAGTTAGAGGAGATCAATTCTAATGACGATTATGTGTTAACGAGTTTCGAAGAATTCACTATGGTTATGACAACGACTCGGGGTTGGTGTTTTATACATGTATAGGAGGTGTGTGGCATGTGGTGATGTCATCCTGGAGTGAGTTAAATGGAAGCTTCTCGGTTGATGAGGTGTTCGACTTGGTTAGGGTTCAGAGTTGATTATGAGATTTTCGTATTTTCACGAGTTAGCGTGATTGTGGCGGTGTGCCGTGTGGGGTTGGAAGTTGTGAGTTCAAGGATGCGGTTTAGTTTTGAAGGAAGGATATGATTTCTTGATGGCACAGACAATTTCAAATTTTAAGAGAATGTTGGCACTATTTGATGTCGCTGGAGGAGAGTACGCAATTTAAAAGGTGCATTGTGTTTTAACTTGCGGATGCTTGGCTAGTGTTACAGTGATCGCCTGGTTATGGGCTGTCGAGGCTCAGGTTTTTGCTACATGGCGCAGAAGATCTATGTGGGTATTTGCTGTAAGATTATGGAGTATGAGTGACGTATCAGCCATTTGAGTAGCGAAATTGAGATCAAATATGGATATTTTGGTATTCATGAGGTTTAGAGACTGGATGTCCTCATAGGCAGACTATTCCTTGATTACGGATTGTGAAGAATTGAGAATTGGATAACTAACAGTACGTGTTATGGATAGGTTTGCTATGGATTTTTGGAAGGTTATTTACCTGTTTGGGAATGATCAATATTGGTTTGGGGGCTATTGGCCTAATGAGAATGTGTGTTCTATATAGGATCGGGTTTGCTTACTCTTACGCAATTGCTACCGTGGGTATATCATCGGGCTGAATAGATGTTATTCATGCCCTGGTCAATGTTATGTGTTTCTCTCTTATGCTATGTCGGTTTGTGAGGTTGCATGATTATTCGCACGCATGTTGTAATCCTGTTCAGACCTTATGGCGATATGGGCGAGATAGCCCTCGTGATGTTGATTTCCTTATTGCACCTTAGTTGTGCTTGCTTTTTTCCGTATTGTATTTTTCATATTCATCTTTCCACAATTATATTTGTGCACTCTATGTGCTTGATGTTGGCGTACATGTGATTAGTGAGCCCGGGCATTTTGGCTCGATGGCTATCCCTATATGGATTGATATATTTGGGATCAGGTTGCGTGCCGCAATGGAGTTAGGTGGGATACCCTTCCTTGTGTTTATTTCGTGTTTTATTTTTTCCTTTGTGGGACGAGTTAATGAAATTATGCTTTTGTTGTTATATCATCTATACCTGTTGAATAGTCCTCGTACCCTGTTTATTTCCATCTTTTTGGGGCATATCTGAGTTATTGCTTATCTGGTGTACGGACCACGTTGTGTGAGAATCCATGCGACTTTTGGTGTGATTTGTTAGCTGACTGCTTGTATTGGCTGAGATGAGGTTTTTGGACCGGATATTTGCACTATCGTATTGGGATGGGGATTGTTTGGAAGCATGATACCATATTTCTGCTCAAAATTTGGCAATGGTACTTATCAGACGAGACTTGTTGATTTCGTGGGTGGTTATGAGGTTCTGCATGCTTCCTTTATCATTAGCAGCTTTGCGAAGGTCCGAAACGAGGTTTCATTTTATATGAAGTATATTACCAGTATCGGGATTGTTATTGGGCATCTATGGTGGTCGGAAGTCATTGCTACGTATATCTGAGTTATGTGGAACATCATGTGATCATACCTTGGGTTATGGTTATGGCCTTGAATTAGCTTGTTTAGGCTTACATAGTGCATCGATGCGAGATTCGAGTCTTATGATGAGTTTCGGATGTTGAGAGTTGGGTTCTAAGGTTTATGGGCTAAGGATAAAGTAAGATGTTCAGTTGAGTTGTGTATTCAAGATTACATGGATTGGGGTGACGTGAAATCACCCACGTGCATGGTTATGGAGGGGTTATGCGGTGATTTGATGTCTTTGGAACGACTCTTGGCACGTTCGAGGACGAACATATGTTTAAGTAGAGGAGAATGTAACGACCCCACTGGTCATTTTGAGCATTTGTATTCAGTTTGGAAGTTTGAGGTCATGATTAGCTTCGTATGGTATATTATGAATTGCATGTATTTTCGGCTTTGATTTTCGAGTGGTTCGGGATTAATTTAGAAAGATGACTCTCACTTATGAAGCTTGAAGTTGAAAGAGTTGATCAAGTTTGACTTTTGTGTATTTGACCTCGGATCGGAGTTTTGATGGTTCTGTTAGGTTTCGGATGGTGATTTGGGACTTGGACGTATGCCCAGATTTGCATTTGGATGTTTCTAGAAGGTTTTGGCCCTAATTGGCGAAAGTCGTCAATTTGAAGGTTTTGATAGTTCATAGGTTTGATCGAGAGCTAACTTTGATGTTATCGTGTTCGGATTGTTGTTTCGGGAGTTGGAATAGGTTCCTTATGTCATTTGAAACTTGTGTGAAAAATTTGAGGTCATTCCGAGTAGATTTGATACGATTCGGCATGAGTTGTGGAGGTTAAAAGTTCAAAAAGTTTGATTTGATGTTCGATTCATAGTTTTGATGTTTTTATGTGTGATTTGAGACCTCGAGTAGGTCCATATTGTGTTTTGAGACTAGTTGGCATGTTAGGATGGTCCCGAGGGGCTCGGGTGATTTTTGGAGTGGTTTCGAATCATTTCGGATTGGCTTGGAGTTGCTGGTTTCTGCTATTTTTTGATGTCTCTGTTGTTCTTCACGATCGATCACGTAGTGATTCTTGGAGCCGGCTGATTTTCTTCATCATGTTCGCGACAGGTCGAACGCGTTTGCATAGAGTTTGGGGCCAGTCTTCTTCACGTTCGCATCTCCTTCTACGCGTTCATGTAGTCTTGAGCTAGACTGGGCGGGTCAATGGTTTCCTCTTCGTGTTCGTGGTGCTGCTTTCGCGTTCGCATAGGTTGGCAGTTATGTTCATCGCATTCGCGAGGTTGGTGCCATGAATGCGCAGTGTAAATTTGGGGCAATGTAGTTTGTATATCGCGAACGCGAGGGTCTTTCCGCGTTCACGAAGGGCATCCTTGTTCAGTGATTATAAAGTACTCTATTTCGAAGGTTGTGGTCATTTTATCACATTTTGAGTTATGAAGGTCGGATTTGGGTGATTTTGGAGAAGATTTTCACCACATGAATTGGGGTAAGTATTTTTGACTCAGTACTGGTTATATTGTAAAGTACTCTATTTCGAAGGTTGTAATTTATGTTGTTTGTCTTACCTAGCGGGTTGGGTTATGTGCCATCACGACTAGATGGATTCTTTTTGGGTCGTGACAGTAAGTTGCCTTATAGCTTCCGGGAAGAAGCTGTGGACACTGCATGCTACATTGTAAATAGGTGCATGACTAGACCTCTTGTTGAGAAAACTCCCTATAAGTTACTTAAAGGGAGAAAGCCAAATATATCACATCTTAGGGCATTTAGATCTAAGTGCTTTGTTCACAATAATGGAAAAGACTCCCTAGAAAAGTTTGATCCCAGAAGTAATACGAGAGTATTCTTGGGACATCTTCACATAGTAAAGCATATAAGATATCCAATAAATGAACTATGTGTGTAGAAGAAAGTGTGAATGTTATTTTTGATGAAACTAACCTTCTTTCTAAGAGGCAAGAACATGAGGATGAAGAGATTGGGCTGACAAGAAATTCAAATGGTGAAATCGCAGTCCAGCCAGAAGCTGTATCACAAGAAGAAACAGGTGATGGACCAGGTCCTTCTACCCACGACAGCCTGACACGGGGAACTGACTAGAGAGGAGCTGATCCTCTAACCCCAAGAGAACCTGTCCATGAACTTATTCCTCAGCAACAAAATCATGAAGGAACATCCATAGAAAACTAATTGTTTGTGAAGCCTTACTAGTATCAAAGTTCTCATCCCATTGGGAACATAATTACTGATCCAACCTTTGGAATCAAAACCAGATCTTCTTTAAAGAATCTCTGTGCTTTTGATGCTTTCTTATCTCTTATTGAACCTAAAAATATTTCTGAGGCTTTGCAGGATGCAGATTGGGTGAATGCAATGAATGAACTTAATCAATTTGAGAGAAGTCATGTTTGGCATCTGGTACCAAGACCTAAGGACAAGAACAGTGATTGACACTAAATGAGCTTTCAAAAACAAACTAAATGATGAAGGAACAATTACAAGGAACAAGGCAAGGTTGGTGGTTCAAGGATATAGTCAAGAGGAGGGCATAAAGTATGATGAGACTTTTGCTCCAGTTGCAAGATTGGAAGCAATTAGACTCCTTATAGATGCTGCTTACATGAATATCACTCTCTATCAGATGGATGTCAAGAGTACCTTCCTCAATGGCTATCTAAAGGAAGAAGTGTTTGTCAAGCAACCTCCTGGCTTTGAAAGCAAGGGATTTCCCGAGCATGTGTACAAGCTTGATACGACACTTTATGGGCTTAAGCAGGTCCCAAGAGCATGGTATGAAAGATTGTCCAAATTCTTGATTGAGCATGACTAAAAGAGAGGTAAAATTGATAATACTTTATTCTTTAAAGAAAAATGTAAAGATCTCTTGGTTGTTCAGGTATAAGTTGATGATATAATCTTTGGAGCAACAAAACTGATAGGTTAAGTAAAGAATTTGCTAAGCTAATGGGGAGTAAGTTTGAAATGAGTATGATGTGTGAGCTTAACTTCTTTTTAGGCTTAAAAATTAAACAAAATTCAAATGGAACTATGATCCATCAGCAAAAGTATGTCAAAGAGCTGCTCAAAAGGTTTAAGATGGAAGATTCCAAAGAAATTGACACCCCTATTACAATAGTTGGATTTGGATGAACATGGTTCATATGTTGATCATAAATAAACTAGGGAATGATTGGTTCTTTGTTATATCTCACTACTAGTAGACCTGGCATTATTTTCAGTATAGGACTTTGTGCTAGGTGTCACGCAAAATCCAAAGGAGTCTTACTTGAAGGCAGTCAAGAGGATCTTGAGATACTTAAAAGGCATAACTGATCTTTGCCTATGGTATCTAAAAGATAGTAATTTTGATTTAGTGGGATATGCTGATGCTGATTATGCAAGTTTTCTTACGGATAGAAAAAGTACTTCAGGTATGGAACATTTTCTTGGCTCGTGTCTTGTATCTTGGGCCACTAAAACGCAAAACTCTATGGCCTTATTTACTGCTGAAGCTGAGTATTTCGCTGCTGCCTCATATTGCGTTCAATTGTTGTAGATTAAGAAACAATTAATAGACTTTGGAGTTTATGTAGGTTGTATACCTATCTTTTGTGACAATACAAGTGCAATCAATATGACCAAGAACCCGATCCATCACAAAAGAACTAAGCACATAGATGTTAGGCATCAGATTTTAAGGGATAAATTTGAGAAGGATTTGATCACTATGGAATTTTGTGCTACTAATAAGTAAATTACTGACATCTTCACAAAAGCTTTGAGTAGGGATCACGTTGAAAGGAATAGGTTAGAATTATGGATGATTAAGATCACCTTAGAAAAACTAGTTCTAACTCAATGATTGGTTAGACAATTTGTAATTTTGGTAAATAATTAGATTAGATATTGCTCAATCTCATACTTTAATTAGTATACTCTTGTGACATGTACCAAAATATCTCATTGATGTCTACTGATATTACCCTTTTTTTTTTA
The DNA here is from genome assembly GCA_002018475.1 of Nicotiana obtusifolia. Classification (NCBI taxonomy): domain Eukaryota; kingdom Viridiplantae; phylum Streptophyta; class Magnoliopsida; order Solanales; family Solanaceae; genus Nicotiana; species Nicotiana obtusifolia. Next base: position 440,727 of record MCJB01050130.1, read on the forward strand.
TAGAAAATTCAGCCTTACACAAGAGAACTTTCAGTGAAGAACCTGGTTCATCGAGTTTATAAGGTATGCACCTATATTTCGCATAAGTTGAAATAACTACTAAAGAATCATGATCTGAAAAATGAGTCCCACTTTATCCCAAACTTCTTTTAAACTTAACAGTTACAAATGAACCAATTCCCACCTACCTGATCCCACGCGCCATAATTGCTAAAATTATGGGGAGGAGTCCAACGTCTCTTCAAATTGACACTCCCAATGAGAAAAGACTTCTAACCTCCAAATGCTGTCATTATTCACTCAACCTCTTCCCTCTTTAAATTGATTCGACTTTACCTTCTTCTCTCGAATCCTTTGGGAGGTCAAAACACCAAAATCCTAAATCACTTTCAAACTCTCTCAGATTCTTGAAATACCAGGACCTCTGAAAACCCTTCCTCACTAAATAAAGATCCTTCACCTCCATTATCACCCACACCTCCAACCATCCAAACTTCGCAGAAACACCATTTCAATATGGTTGTGCGCAAAACTGTAGCAAGCAGAGAAAAAGACAAGAAGGTAAAATAACAATTACCAGTCAAGCAGATGAATCCAAAAAAATCTTAAGATTCTTTCCAATCTGCGACTGAGGGGGAAGAATCAGTTTCTTCTAAAACTAAACAGGTAACCTCTTAGTTTCCTACCTCTGAGTTTGGTTCAGAAATTGCAGAAAATCTTGAGAATCGATTTGTATTGGTTGGGTCTATGATTGGTATTGAAAAGAAAGATGTTGGTACTGAAAATATTATTGGTAAAAAAAGAAAAAGAAAAATAAAAAGAGAGTGAAGGTGTTGAGGCAGATGTAACGGGTAGGAAAGAAGAACGAGCGGCTGGGTCTACTTTACGCACTCATATTGGGTTGAATGAAGAAGCAGGGGCAATGGTTGTGTAGAGTGAGGAGAATGCTGATGAGGAAGGAACTCTTGGAAAGGAGACTCAGGAAAGAGGTGGTAGATTTTGTGAAACTATGCAACAGAGGGTTGGTTAGGTTGAGGAAACGGTTCCAAGAACCTGTTCCTTTTAGAAAAGAATCCCTTTATGATTTTCTGCAAAAAGTGTCTGAGATACAACCCCATAAAGAAGAAAAGTGTTGGTGTAAAAACCCCTGGAAAGGGTATGGGTGGCAAGAAGAGAAAGACTGCCACTTTTATCCTTGTAGAGACTCCTCCTACAAGAGGAAGAATTATTAGGAACCAGAAGAAGCAGAGTGAGGCCAACTTGAAAAAGGCCTTAGCTGAAAGTGTCAAGTAGGTTGCTGCCAAGGGAAAGAACAAAATTGGGAAAACGAGTGAGGAAATTCAAATAGAGGAGATGGACATGGTCCTTTAGGATGAGGATGAGACAGAGGAGGTTGAAGCACCCACTCCCAGTGCTAAGAAAAGAAAGTCTTCTTAGAAGAAGTCCCAAGAAAAGGTTGCTGAGGCAGAAGACTCTATGTTGTCCAAGAGAACCAGGCCTGCTAGAAAAGCCAAAAAAGTTCAAGTGGTGGAGGAATAAAGTGAAAAAGAGATTGATGAGGAGGTAGATAAATTGGTAAAGTTCTAGAAAGGAACCATTTTGAAGGGTAGGCTTCTTTGTGATGTGGAGGAAGAAGAAATAGTTTTACTGCTGGAAAAATTAGAGTTACAAGGATGGAAGAACGTGGTCCTTCAGTTGGAAGGAAGGTTGGCCAGGGCTGAAATTGTGGAATTCTTTGCTAATTGTGAGGTAGAAAATGGAAGGGTCATCACTGAGGTTAAAGGAGTGAAAATAAGCTTTGATGACAAAAAGCTTCGGGAGATTCTAGGTATACCTGCTAAGGGGTATAATGATTATACAAAGCTAAAATGGCCTAGTCTAGATGATCTTCCTACCTCACTGGTTATCACAAAGAAATTTGCTATAATGACTTGGAGCGAGAATCCGGAGCTGTGTACAAAAGTGACATGAAGCCCTCTCACAAAGTACTGTTTGAGTTTGTGAACAATGTGGTTCTGCCCAGGCAGGAAAGAAGGCATGTGGCTACTTTCATAGACCTAGTCCTTATGGAATTCATGGATAGTAGGAAGCAGATTAACTGGCTAGGTTTCATGATCCAGCTCCTTCATAGGGTTTTTTGTGGCACGAAGACTCAAGCCATTCCCTATGGCTTTATCCTAACTGTAGTGCTTGCCTCTTTCAAGGTCCCTCTCAAGAAATCGAATGTATGTACTAGTAAAGATTACTTTGGGGCTGGAACTTTGACTTATTGTGACTACCAATTCTAAACTGCGCCTAAAGAACCTGATTCATCCAAGAGAAAATCTAAGAACAACAAGGTTAAAGCATTGGAGCAGGAGAGTGGGGCTAAGTGTTAGCCCCTTGACCAGGTTCCTCGGAAGATGTAGGTTGTGGCAAGGATTTTAATGATGGCCTTGGAATACAACCTGAAAAATTGGGGTAACATCATGATGGGTAGCTCGGCATGACGGTCTATGTGGGGTTTACAAACGCACCTTGACGGAGGCAAGGCGCATTTCACATGGACGTGTGGGTTGGCATGACAATGGCAAGGCAAAGTCATGTCAAGGCCGGGGCCAAGACATGGAAAGGCAAGGCAAGAAAAGTTATATATTTGATCAATTTGGGGGCGACTTGACATGAGCAAGCAACTGTGATAGCAGGCGTGTGCGACTTAGTCATTGGCGACAGGTTGTGGCCATGAAATTGGGGCGGAGCAGTGTGAAAGAGAAAGGTTGGGTGCAATGCCAGCATTGGGCGCGCAGTAGATGGCTAAAACACGTACATGTAGTGCACAAGGAGCGGTTACAAAGTGTGCTAGGCACATGACAGTGTAGTTAAGTGGTTGCAACTGGCTTGTCCAGGCGGGGCTGTTTATTTGGCTAAGTGTATGCACATTTTGTAGCATCTATTTTTGATTAGTTCATATTTTCCCAATAGTTGGGGCTTGTCAACTACTTGTTTAGATGTTGCCAAGTATAATTGGGTAGGCTACACTATAAAAACATGCATAGGACTTGTTCCAAAGGCAACTTAGTCTTATGGCAAAATTGTTAGCCAAAAACATCTAAGTGTATTCCTAAGGGTAGGAAATCATTTTGGGGCACGAAACTAGGGTGTTCTTTGTTCTTGGCCATAAAGTTTTGTATTCTTGTATTTACATATTAATATGAGTTGGGAAGAAATTCCTGTAATTTCGTGTGTGCCTTTACTTTACTTCCTTCCTAAATTTATTCTAAGTCCCAAACGTCCTAAAAATATTCTAAATGTTGGAAAGCTAAAGTCAAGTGTTGGGCTTGACCGTCGCACGGTGGTGAACCTCGAACAAATTTTCAGCAGACAGAAACCACCCCTCTGGCATTAAGGATGCTGAGATTGAAAGGCTGAAGAAACGGTTGGCTAAAGTAGAAGATGAGAGAGACTCTCTCAAGTATAAGCTTGCAAAGGAGAAGGAAGTGAATGATGGTATTTTTTAAGACATGTTGAAGCTGCTTCAAGCCAAGAACTGTCACAACTTAAAATCCAACTAGTCGTGATGGCCTAATCCAACCCGCTAGGTAAGCCAGTTAATAATAAACCGGTTCAGTTGATATTTATTAAGAGAAGAAATGATACTACAACTGAACTATTATACAAAGAATTTCCCAAGGACTGGTAGTACAAATCATGAGCTTTTAAGCTATAGAGTTTACAAAGCTGGTTTAAAATGAAATACACCATCTGTTTGAAATATATATGAACATATATGAAATACTAAAGCTACCACGATCAAGAGGCAGCTATGACTGGAATGCAGGTAAATCTTCAGATCCAGCACCCGTCGTACCCAGCTACATCAGCATCCAACATCTGCATGTAAGGTGCAGAAATGTAGTATGAATAATACCGACACCATGTGCTCAGTAAGTAACAAACCTAACCTTAGGTTGAAAGTAGTGACGAGCTGGGACAAGGGTCAGAGTCCAACTACAATAACCAGCAATAGTTCATAACAATATAATAAAGATGGTACCAGAAATAACGCAGTTGCTTCACAGTTATGGAAAATAGGCATGCTTTTCAAGTATAACAGTAGATCCCATATCTTTTCACCGAAAAACTCCAAAAATATATGAATAAATTTGAAAACTGTTATTTTCCCAAAAACCTTTCAACAATAAATAAGTGTTTCATTTTCAGATAGTACGAGGAAAATACATCTCTATGCCTACATGTCAATATACTGGAAAAATCAAGAATGTCACCAAAATAGGGTAGCATGAGAAAATGCATCTGTAGGCCTGTATCTCAAGTACACATGTCAAATGCAATGCATCTCAATGATTAACTCGGGTACTCACACTCTCAGAGAACTCAATCTCACTATAGTGTACGGGGCAGGTCTAGCCCAGGGAAGATCCATCCCTTAATATAAATGTATAGGGCAACTCCATGCCCAGGGAACCCATCCCAAATGTGAATATATAGGGCAAATCCATGCCCAGGGAACTCCAAACCAAATAGAATATCCACTGCGCTCACTATGGGGGTGCAGACTCCGGAGGGGCTCCTTAAGCCCAAACGCTATAATAAGCCAGGTCCAGGCATAAATAAATAAACACATGCTTCGGCGTGCAGCTCGATCCCATAAATATCACTCACAATCAGGCCCTCGGCCTCACTCAGTCATCAATCTCTCCAGTCTCTCAGGCTCACAATGTCGTAAACTAGCCCAAAATGATGATATGATATATCAATAAATAACAATAGAGACTGAGATATGATATGCAATGAATGAATATGACTGAGTATGAAATTACAATTTAAACATATAATTCGACAGCAAAAATGACCTTAGTGGGTCCCAATAATACCAGCATTTGCCTAAGCATGATTTCTAACATGAGTCACATATCAGTTTCTCTAAACATGACAAATACATGGAAAATACAAGTTAATTGACTACACAGCTCTAAGGAATCAACTGAGTCTCAATTTCTACGGTGCACGCCCACACGCCCGTCACTAGCATGTGTGTCACATCAAACAAATCACATAACACGTATAATCAGGGTTCGTACCCTCAGATCCATGTTTAGAAATGTTACTTAACTCGAACAAGCCAAATCTAATACCGAGCAAGCCAAATGATACTCCAATAATGTTGCGTGTACCGACCTCCGAACGGCTCGAAACTAGCCAAAAGCAACTCAAATACATCAAATAATGCCAAAGGAAACAAACCCCATAAATAAAGGTCGAATCTTTAATCAAAAACCCAAAATCAACTGAAACATTCAACCCGGACTCGCGCCTTGGAACTCGACGAAACTTATAAAATATGACAACCCATTCAATTACGATTCCAACCACACTAGTTTCACCCAAATCCGACTCCGAATCGAAGTTCAAAACTCAAAAACTCACTCTATGAAAGTTTAGGCTAAAATCCCCAATTTCTCTTTAAAATTCATAACCCAATTGCCAAAATCGAAGAAAGGATCACGAAACATAATCAAAACCGAGTATAAAACACTTATCCCAATCCTTGTGATGAAAATCGTCTCCAAAATCGCTCAAATCTGAACTCCCCAACTCAAAATGTGAATAAAATAGCCAAGCCCTCGATATATAGCTTAATACGCTCAAATTATACCTTAATAAATAGTGTAAGCGGTCGATGTCAAATATAATAACCCAACAAGGTTGGGATTGAATCCCACAGGGAATAGGTGTGAAAAGTTTACTTGATTAGTGTATTACTCAACTATAGTCGTAATTCTATTTAGTTAATCGTAACAAAAGTATAAATTGAGATTTGTTTTAAATTAAGTCTAATTGCAATATTGAGAATATTAATAATATGATTAAAGAAACCAAGGTTGTGTCCCCCTTTATGAAGTGTAATGCTATCGATGTCAATATGATATATGTCCAACGGAAGAATCTTTTGATATGCAACCGATGTCTAATTGATTACCCAATATCTTTCAATAGTTGGGTAATATTTCCTCTTTATGATTTTTCCAAATATAAAAGATTTGTGATTGAGAACAATCAATTTATGCCAAATTAAAACCTACTTATTCCTAAGCGATTTTATTAAACAAGGTTTAAAGCCTTGAGTCTTTGAAATTTACTTCTACCAAATTCTACCCCGCTTTCCCAAGCAAAGATGGAATTTTATGGCGTTTGTTAATGTTTGCAACCACCAACAATTGTTTAAAAAATGAGAAGTAAACAAATATCAATCAACCGTTGAATATATATTCAATATCAAACACCCAATAATATCACACCCATTTAGGGTTCACAACCTTAGTGTTTAAGATTAGCTACTCATACTAGAATCTGAAATTGAAAGAATAATAATTGTCATAATGCTCACAAAGTAGAAGATTATTAACCCAAAATCTTCCAAGAAATAAGAATATTCAAGCCTTGTACTTTCTGCTCTAAAGTCTGACAATATAGTCCCCACAAAACCCTAATAGACCTATTTATAGAGGCCCAAAAATCGAGGCGAAATTCGGACTGATCTGCCCCTGAAGTCAACAATGCGACCGCATTTCTGTCGCATAGAAATGTGGTCCGCAATTCTAACACGTCTGTCGCAGATTTCACCCCTAGGTTTTGCCTTCATAGCATTCATGATTCGCGGTCCGCATTGAAGGAATGCGACCGCATTTTGCATCGCAATTCCATCATACAGTAGACTTCATACTTGATCTGTGGTTGATTCTGCCGTTAGCATACCAGTTATGCGATCGCAGATGCGATCGCATTTCTAACTCTGAACCTCACCCAAAACTCTGCTTGTGTATGCGATCTGCATGTGCATTTATGCGGCTCGCATAAATTTTTGCGATCGCATATGCGACCGCATTCTTGACATGAAAGTTTGCCCAAAAGTCTGTCTTGGTTTACGACTTTGACTTGAAGTATGCGGCTCGCATGTGATGTTTGCGATAGCATATTCACCTCTGCGATGCTTTTCTACTCTTTTCTTGTCTTTAGGTGGCTTTTTGAGCTCTTTTCCATGCTTTTAGGTCCTTACACTTGATATACTGCAAAAACACTAAAATTACATAAGTACCGAGGGAATTTGCACTTAAAACAAGTTAAAATCTAAGCAAGTAGTATCAAAATGTGCCGAAATTCTCCGGCACATCACAGCTCCCGCGCAGGTATAGTCGCACCTGCAACCCACTTAGCCGCTTCTGCGGTGTCGCTTTTGCGGCCTAAGTTTCGCTCCTGCGAATGACCACTGGTAGCCTGCCCTCGCACCTGTGGCAGAAAGTCGGTTGCGATCACGCAGGTGCGAGTTAAAAAATGCGCTTGTGCGCTGCCATCGCCTTCACGTTCCCTGCACTGCATCTGCCGTCGCGCAGGTGCAGAAAATAACCTCGCACCTGCGACACTGCCCTGATCCTGCCATGCAACTTTTGCGGCCACTGCCTCGCTTGTGCGATGTCGCACCTGCACCCAACATTCTGCAGGTGCGATCACACCAAGACTGCTAAAAAACCAGCCTTAACAAAAATTGATCCAAACGATCTGAACCTCGTCTGAAACTCTTCCGAGCTACTCGGGACCCTGTCGGAATATACCAACAAGTCCTATAACATAACGTGGACCTATTCGAGGCCCCAAATCCCGCATAACAACATCGAAACGGCAAATCGCACCTCAATTTGAACTTAAATGAACTTTGAACTTTTAACTTCCAAAACTCGCGCCGAAACATATCAAGTCAACCTGGAAAGAATCCAAATTTTGCACACAAGTCCCAAATGACATAACGAAACTATTTCAATTCCCGAAACCACAATCCGAATCCAATATTCTCAAAGTCACTTTCGGTCAAACTTATGAACTTTCCAAACCTTCAGATTTTTAACTTTCGCCAATTAGTGTTGAATCCTTCTAGGAACATCCAAATGCAAATCTGGGCATACTCCCTAGTCCAAAATCACCATCCGGACCTAATGGGACCATCAAAACTCCATTCCGGGGTTAAATACACAAAAGTCAAACTTGATCAACTCTTCCAACTTAAAGCTTCAAACACAAAATTCATTCTTCCAAATCACTTTCGAAAAACCTAAAAATCAAAACCGACGATTCACATAAGTTATAATACATCATACAATGCTGCTCAAGACTTCAAATAGCTGAACAGAATGCAAATGCTCAAAACAACCAGCTGGGTCGTTACATTCTCCCTCATTTAAACATATGTTCGTCCTCGAACATGCCAAGAGTTGTTCCTAAGCCGTCAAATCACTGTGTAACCTTACCATGCACATAACCGGGGGTGATCCCACGTCACCCTATTCCATATAGGCCCGACAACACAACATAACTGAAGATCATTACTTCAACATTAGCCCGTAAACCATAGAATCCAATTTCCCACATTCAAAATTTCCTATAAGACCCGAATCTCGCATCTACACACTGTATAAGTCTGAACAAGCTGTATCAAGTCACAACCATAACCCAAGTTGTAATCATATGATATACCACGTAGCTCGCGTACTCGTAGCAATAATTTCCGACCACAATAACTGTTCAAAACAAACCTGGTACCGATAATAAACCTCATATCAAACAAAACCCTGTTCTGAAACCTTCGTACACTGCCGATGATGAAAGAAACACGTAGAAACTCATAACCACTCATCAAATCAATAATTCATGGAGCTCCCTCTCCTTCGACAAGAACTATAGCCAATTTCTAGGTCGTTCAGCGACATTATCCCTTCAAATATAACGCGAACAAATCCGATATCACCCATTCTAGGTCCAATGACCTTACTTTATCAAGCCCATCTATCCTATTGACATGCCACGCCAATGCTACCTAGAATCACAACCCGTGCAATCCGTGCACCAATAAGCAACAACTCCAATGTACCCAAAACAGAAAATGATTCAAATGAGAGAACCGCCTTGCAAACTCAACAAGTACCACCATAGCTGCAATGCTATGAACCCATCATACATGGTAGACCCAAGACTCAAGAATCTAACACAAAGGATCATATCCCAACATAACTTTGCTGCAATGCGTGACCCTATCCAAACACAGGTCCATATGAAATATCTCAAGCCACTATGGTCAAAATCAACAACTACACGCAATTCGGCATCAAATACCTAAGGTGCATGACCATAACCATGGAGGAACCAATAACACAATACCACAGTCCGGAAAAAACATAACCAAATGCGCAATCAATCATTCAACACCCTATTATCCATCTCGCTCAAATTCCACTATAAGGACCAAATAGGACCGCACCATGTGTCCCTATAACCAACACATTCCAACCCCTCATAGCATAGAAGTGTAACTCATAGAACATCTCTGTACTCGAATAAGATCAACTCTACCTGAACGGCACATCCCTCAACAACAACAGTACGGGGTCAACCAATCCGACCCGGTGTAGAATACACATCCTCATTGGGCCTACCAGTGGACCCCAAATCCACTCTGGCCACCCACAAATAGATATATAACCCTTTGAAAGTCCATAATGACTGAACCATAACACATACTAACATCTGGCTAGCTTTGGGCACATCTTCACACTCCACGACCACAAAACAATCTGCTTCTAAGAACTCCTGGTCTCTAAGTCCATAAAACACATGAATCACTATATATGACCCCAACTCCACCGCCTGAATGACTAACACATCTCTCATACATGATCATCCCACGAGGAATACTTCTATAATTCTTCCGTGCAATATAGCAAAATCTACTGATCAACCAGCCGAGTACCGCAATACCAATGAAGCATCCGTAAGTCTGAACACACTACACCTTCTGAAATACGTACCCTTCTCAGGAATTACCAAGTGGTTATAACATTCATCTAAATATCTGACACTGTCCCTGCTGTCCAAAATTCATGACCTTCCTTTCCAAAACTGACCCGTGACCTTGCACATGCAAATCTCAATTCCACATAACACACTATATCTATCGTGCCATCATAGGAAAAGTACGAGAATCTCATAATCAACCTTGAGTCGCAAGCAAACTACATACTCTATTGGCCAGGAACCTTCCGTTTGATCTCGTCCAGGAGAAAATCATAATACGCAACATGTTCCTCACACCGGTAGGAAATATGCACCTCTAACCATGGTAGATATCCTCGAGAGCACTTTGAAACCCATTTTCACATAATCAAGCCGTCAGAACTGAATCTCTCTAGCTCAACCAAGCCATGAAGGTTGCCAAATCAAAGAGTATAACCGCCAAGCACCTATAGAGACTCACCACATCCTAAGTACCCAAAGAACTGATCATATCTATTACCTTGCTGATCCAACCTACTACCAAGCTGTACTATTTCTCTAAGTTCCTTCCAAATTATCCTCAAGTTGACACTCCTCCTCCCCAAAATACCATGATCCTCAAACAAAACTCACCCCACGAGATCCTAGAATAAAACCACACTGCCCTAAGGCCCATAAGCCGCTGAATTCTCTCTTAAGCACCACAAAAGTACCACAATCGAGACATCCACTCCGAAGAGACCTTCTATGAATCTAAAGCCGTTTTCTTCACCTTCCTGATGCTGAAATGTAGAATCCATAATGATAGAAATGCCATAAGTCTCGACACCATCCAATGCAATTCTCAGATTCTAGTCATATACCAATCCGAAATTCCCAATTGCTACATATAAATCTTGAATCCATCAAACCTTCTCGAGAGTTATCCACTCTGTTCAAATCTTAATTGCACCACCCAAACGGCTGAACGACCCGTGCCCTAACAGCACGACAATACTCAAAGAAGCAACCCACACCTCTAAACAACCGATTGAATCCCTACTCCATGCATACTACATCTGTCACGAATGGCAAACTCAAATCATTCCATAATTTCCATATACCCATAAAGTGTAATACAATCTGTATCCAGAAATTCCCTTACTCGAGTCATCCTCAAACCAACCTTTGTAAGTCATATCTGATTCACAAGTATGCCTTTAACCGAAACCAGTACCACATAACCACGAAATCAAATCGTCAATAGCAGACTCCCCCACTTGGCTCAAAGCCATAGGACAAAACATCCGATAATTCACAATACCCATACTCTCTTACTACCATGATATCGCAGGGAGATTCAACTAAATCCTTCATAATCTCACATAACAAAACCATATAGTACCTCAAATCATCTACAAACCTCGCATTCATCATCGTGACGGTCAGGTCAACTAATACAACCGGTCCTAACACAAATCGCACACTTATGAACCACTGGTAGAAAAGAAATCCCCTACCCAATATCATAGGGACCACACATCCGTAGATTACCTGCAGGTGATAGCCCACCTGCTTAGCCTCAAGCCGACATCTCGCTATACCCTTTCATAGCCACAACTATTACGCAATCACCTATTCTTCCTGAGTCTGAGCTCATCAACAAGACATAAGAATCTAATTCATTCCACAATTAAACAACATGAAAGATCCTTCAAAACGCTTATAACTCGAGACTATACGTCAAATTACAACAGAAGTCAAGTACCTAATAGTCCTTTTACATCTCAAGAAAACTCTTCTCGTCATACTCAAATCATTTGAACATATCCCGCGGTCACATCATACTCATCATATGGTCATACAACCACTCATCGAGCCCCAAATTCCATTAATAGGGACACAACCGGACATATAAGTCTAAAAGCACGTGCTCACACAGCAAAAATCCCCGTGTTCAAGCTACGATCAAAACCCGGCCTCAAGTCCTCCAGACTTGCCTATCATCAACACACATAAATCACAGGTCCATACCTCATCCACGTAATCACAAGCTGGCAATGCACAGTTGATACCGAGCGCTCACATGCACACACGAATGCGTGGACGGAATTCAAAGAGTTACGTTTCAAGCTGTCAATACAGCACGATAAGGAAAGAAAGATGGGAAGTTTATCCTAAATGCCTTGTAGCCTCTCAAAGATAGGTATGGACGTCATCATACCGATCCGCTAGACTATACTAGACACTTGCTCATGACTCGTAGTACCTGTGAACCTAGAGCTTTGATACCAACTTATCACGACCCGAAATCCAATTAGTCATAATGGCACCTAACCCAACCCGCTAGGTAAGCCAGTTAACAATAAACCAGTTCGATAGATATTTATTAAGAGAAGAAATGATACTACAATTGAACTATTATACAAAGAATTTTCCAAGGACTGGTAGTACAAATCATGACCTTCTAAGATATAGAGTTTACAAAGCTGGTTTTAAATGAAATACACCATCTGTTTGAAATATACATGAACAGATCTGAAATACTAAAGTTACTATGATCAAGAGGCAACTATGATTGGAACGCAGGTACATCTTCAGATCCAGCTCCTGCCGTACGCATTTACATCAGCATCAAACATCTGCGCGCAAGGTGTAGAAGTGTACTATGAGTACAACTGACCCCATGTACTCAATAAGTAATAAACCTAACCTTTGGTTGAAAGTAGTGACGAGGTGGGACAAGGGTCAGATTCCAACTCCAATAACCAGCAACAATTCATAACAATATAATAAAGATGGTATAGGAAATAACTCAGCTGGTTCACCATCACGGAAAATAAGCATGCTTTTCAAGTATAACAGTAGATCCCAAATCTTTTCACTGAAAACCTAAAAAAATATATGAATAAGTTTGAAAACTGTGATTTTCCCAAAAACCTTTCAATAATAAATAAGATGTTTCATTTTCGGATAGCATGAGAAAAATACATCTCTATGCCTACATGTCAATATACAGATAAAATCATGAATGTCACCAAATTCGGGTAGCATGAGGAAATGCATGTCTAGGCTTGTATCTCAAGTACGCATGTCAAATGCAAAGCATCTCAACGATTAACTCATGTACTCACACTCTCAGAGTACTCAATCACGTTGTACTGTACGGGCAGGTCTAGCCCAGGGAAGATCCATTCCTCAATATAAATGTATAGGGCAACTCCATGCCCAGGGAACTCCATCCCAAATGTGAATATATAGGGCAACTCCATGCCCAGGGAACTCCATCCAAAATGTGAATATATAGGGTAACTTTATGCCCAGCGAACTCCATCCCAAATATAATATCCACTGCGCTTATTGTGGGGATGCAGATTCCGAAGGGGCTCCTTCAGCCCAAGCGCTATAATAAGCCAGGTCCAGGCATAAATAAATAAACACATGCTGCAGCGTGCAACTCGATCCCTTAAATATCACTCACAATCAAACCTTCGGCCTCACTCAGTCATCAATATCTCCAGTCTCTCGGGCTCACAATGTCATGAAACTAGCCCAAAATGATGATATGATGTATAAATAAATAACAACAGAGACTGAGATATGATATGCAATGAATGAATATGACTAAGCCCGAAATTACAATTTAAACATATAATTCGACAGCAGAAATGACCTCAGTGGGTTCCAATAATACCAACATTTGCCTAAGCATGATTTCTAACATGAGTCACAGATTAGTTTCTCTAAACATGACAAATACATGGAAAATACAAGTTAATTGACTACACAGCTCTACGGAATCGACTGAGTCTCAATTTCTACGGTGCACGCCCATACGCCTGTCACTAGCATGTGTGTCACCTCAAACAAATCACATAACACGTATATTCAGGGTTCATACCCTCAGCTTCAAGTTTAGAAATATTACTTACCTCGAACAAGCCAAATCCAATACCAAGCAAGCCAAACGATGCCCCAAAAATGACATCCCACGTGTACTGACCTCCAAACGGCTCCAAACTAGCCAATAGCAACTCAAATAAATTAAATAATGCCAAAAGAAACAAACTCAATCGATAAAGATCGAATATTTAATCAAAAGCCTAAAATCAACCCAAAAGTCCAACCCAGGCCCGCGCCTAAGAACTCGACGAAACATATAAAATCCTATAACCCATTCAATTACTAGTCCAACCATACTAGTTTCACCCAAATCTGACTCGAATCGATGTTCAAAACTCAAAAACTCACTCTATGAAAACTTTAGGCTATACCCCCTAATTTCTCTTTAAAATTCATAATTCAATTTCCAAAAACGAAGAAAGAATCACGAAATATAATCAAAACCGAGTATAAAACACTTACCCCAATCTTTGTGATGAAAATCGCCTCCAAAATCGCTCAAATTCGAGCTCCCGAACTCAAAATGTGAATAAAATAGCCAAGCCCTCGATATATAGCTCCTGCCCAGGTATCGTCACACCTGCGACCCACTTAGCTGCTTCCGCGGTGTCGCTTTTGTGGCACAAGTTTCGCTCCTGCGAATGACCACTGATAGTCTGCCCGCTCACCTGCTGTAGAAAGTCCGCTTCTGCGATCACGCAGGTGCGAGTTAAGAAATGCGCTTTCGTGCCGCCATCGCCTCTGCGTTCCCAGCACTGCATCTGCGATCAAGCATGTGCGAAAAATAACCTCGCACCTGCGACACTGCCCTGATCCTGCCATGCCGCTTCTGCGGCCACTGCCTCTCTTGTGCGACTTCTCACCTGTGCCTAACATTCTGCAAGTGCGATCACACCAGGACTGCTCAAAAAACCAGCCTTAACAAAAATTGATTCAAACGATCCGAACCTCATTTGAAACTCTTCCAAGCTACTCGGGACCTCATCCGAATATACCAACAAGTCCTATAACATAATGCGGACCTACTCGAGGCCCCAAATCCTGCATATTAACATCGAAACAATGAATCGCACCTCAATTCGAACATAAATAAACTTTGAACTTTCAACTTCCAAAACTCGCGCCGAAACATATCAAGTTAATTCAGAATGAACCCAAATTTTGCACACAAGTCCCAAATGACATAACAAAGCTATTCCAATTCCCAGAACCACAATCTGAATCCGATATTCTCAAAGTCAACTTTCGGACAAACTTATGAACTTTCCAAACTTCCAACTTTCGCCAATTAGTGCCGAATCCTTCTAGGAACATCCAAATGCAAATTCGGGCATACGCCCGAGTCCAAAATCACCATCCGGACCTAATGGAACCATCAAAACTCTATTCCGGGGTCAAATACACAAAAGTCAAACTTGATCAACTCTTCCAACTTAAAGCTTCAAACGTGAAATTCATTCTTCCAAATCACTTTCGAAAAACCTAAAAATAAAAACCGACGATTCACAAAAGTCAGAATACATCATAAAATGCTGCTCAAGACTTCAAATAGCTGAACAAAATGTAAATGCTCAAAATGACCGTCCTTACCAGTTCGATACCTTTCCTAGTCCAGTTGTAACCAGTTCATTTCTATGACCCTAGTAGGATTTTTATGTTTTTGCTCATGGTTTTTTATTTTTATTTCTTTTTATGCTTTGTGCAAGGATGTTTATAATAAATGAAATTCACTGCTTTTGTGCAAATTGTTTGATGTTGATATTACTTAGAAGGCTAATATCCTTAGATAAAAGAAGAGATATTGAATCCATGATTGCATTTGAATTAGGCCCAGTGGCCATGAGTAATAGTTGTTAAAATCTGGTTACTTAACTTAATTATGCAACTTTTCGATGATGCCAAAAAAGGAAGATAAGGTGTGATTTTGCTTTGGGCGGTGATATTTTTAACCTAATGAACTTGATCCTCGATAATTCGTGACTTTAAAATAGAAAGTGTTCTGACAGTATATTTGATGTTAAGCTGAGTTAAAAAGGGTTCCAGGCTTCTGAAAAGTACAGAGTTTGTCATCAACAAAAAGAGAAAAATTGTTGACCTGAGCGGTATAGGTTGTGATGATTGACAAAGGAACACATGCATTAACCAGGTTCATGGACAATGTAACACTGGTTATGGTCAGAATCAAACAAAATGCATGCGCGTGCAAAGGATAAGTATAAGTGGTTATGTTTTATAATCCCTAAACGGAAAGATTGCATATTTGATCAGAGCAGGACTCCTTACTTGAAGAGAACTCTATCCAAGATAAGAAAAGAGTTAGAAGTTAAGGTTAACTAGAACTCTTCCACCAAGGAAGAGTAAAGCATTAGACCTCTAGTTAATCCTTATTCTACTAATTCTATAAATATTAGTTTGTTCTCTTTTATAGGTGATACACATATACTGAACTAAAGCAAGAATTGAGAGCAAAATATCAAGGCATTTTGTGAGCAATTCATGTGAGATTCAAGGGTGCGAACATGAAACTACATGAACTATATTGAAGAAGCAATTGCATGTGTCTGTCTTTAATTCTATTTCAACTGCAGTAGGAGCTTTTGAGTTTTACCTTTCAGCTTTCTTTAGAAGCAAAATGTACTTGGTACTTAAGTTGTATCATTCAAGCTAGAGTTAACTTGATATAGTTGCAACAGCCCGTGGCATGTTCTACAAGGGTTAGAGTTTATTCCTTAGGTTTGCAAGAGTTTGTAAAATTTATTTTTGGCTTAGAGAAGTGTTTGGAAAAAAATCATATTGGGAAGTAGGTCATGATTTTTTCATCTTATGAGCCGAGTATTTTTCACGTAAAATTTCATGTGTTCTTTACTTTGTACATTATTTATTCCATTGTACTGTAAGGAACACATCAAAGAACCAGGTCTTTTGATAATCTAGTGCGCGCGAAAATTGGACACCACACAAATCATCCCTCTCTTATATGGTATTGAAGTATAAAACATCACCTATTTAATCTCATGTTTCACTCCAATGACCTCCCATGGCTCACACATATTTTCAAGCCATTTTAATTGGCACTAACCCTTTCTCCACCTTCTCTCTTTAAAAAAATATTCAGCCCAAATACATAGGCAATACCACAAAACATTGAGCCCTTTCTCTAAAAGAGGAGTCACCAAAGCTCAGAATTATCAACGAGATTTCGGTACTGCACTACTTAAAAGAATAAGTATAGTAATAAGAATCACACGTATGGAACTTGTCTCTACCAAAATTTCATATAATTTTGATGCGTCGATTGAACTAAGCGTTATTGTTGTGAAGAAAAATAAGTCCATACTGCACCCTTATATTATGAGATAATAAATAGACAATACAGTCATCACAAACGTAAAATGCAATCACAAGTGGAAAAACATCCTTTTTATCTCTGAGGGTACAATTATGGATAATTGTCTCAAGCTCTACACCAGTAATCTATATTTCTTCATTTTTCATTTGTTAATGGGCCAATTTATGACAACTACTGTAGAAATGGTAGGCGAAGTTCATGATCAGGAGGTGATAAACTGATAAGGTTATACTTGAGGCAGTTTGTTATTGGAATATTTTTCGTGACCAATTATAAACCAGGAAAAAGAAAAAGAAAATGAAAAAAGGCATGGAAAAGAAAAAGGAAAGGAAAATGATAGAACTTATGAAATTGATTTCGATTGATACAACTTAAAGAGATTTTTTTGGATTGATTTGATAAAGTTAAAATGTCAAAGACATCTTCCTCATTATTATAATAGTGTACCATAAAAAGCACAATTTTATTTTACATTACCTTTTACAAATATTCTTGCATCTATGTTTATTTTTGTTATATTGTGTTTTTGCAATTTTAGCCTCATTCTTTCCATTGAATTTGGAGAACAATAATCAAGTTTTATAGAATTTTAAAGGTGCGGAAAATTTTAGAACCCGAGTTGAAGAACTCACAAACGATATCGAAAGGACCATTTGAACCAGAACTAATTCAGGAATCATGATGTTGGAGATCATCAAGTTAGAGATCAAGACTTGATTATCTTCAACATCATGGTTCCTGAATCAGTCTTTGCTAAATATTGGTGAAAATTTAAGACTTTATTACAAGCAAAAACTTGAAAAGTTAGCAGTTGACATTCCCTTCTTTTTTGTTGGAGGGATTTCGATAGAAAGAGGTCGATATAAAATGGATATAACTGCTGCTCGAACTGCTAGTTTTTCAGATTCTTTTTTATTTTAATTTCTCCCATATATTTAATATCATTAAAGATTGACATAGACATGAAAATAGGAAGATATCCAGCAAGTTATTTTGTATGATAAGTTGGATTCTCTAGGTTCATCTTAGCAGCATACTCATCTTATTTGATCTTTCATCTTTCCTTTGTTATTCATGAAGTTGTCACACTATTTGCGCATATATAAAATATGTACGGAGGAGGATATATCTTTCTTAAGATATCTCACGGATCTCCTAGACTCTTTGACTCTTTCTGATCTTTGGCCACACCATTCTTTGATAGAAGAGAGGAGGACACGTCAAAACTTGCATTCATCTCTTCTATTTTTCTTCTTTGTAATTGTTCTCCCTATTCTTTTCATGAATGTTTGTACATATTAAAATTTATAACTATTTGGATCAATTGTAAATCGTGATTCTACTACAGTTACTCAGTTAAAGCGTATGAAAAAGGTCAAAAATACCCTTATCATTTGAGTAATGACTTATTTTTACCCTCTATGTACCTTTTGATCCAAAATTGCATGTAACAATATCTTTTGGTCTAAAGTTGCCCCTGCGACTAACGAATTATGTGATCCCTTTTTCAATGTGCTGGCATCATTTCATTAGGACAAGTGGCACCCCAATCCGGATTGATTTCTACCCGCCTCAGATTTAGACTGGCCCTAATTTTTGGAACCACCCAATTGTAAAAACTCAATATTCCTCTCCTCTCCTCCATTTATCGAGGAATAAAAGTGAAGAAAATATTGAAGAGAAAAACTTACTCCATCCAGATTTGACAGATGGCAGAAAAATGTCACCAACCTCCAGATCATCGGGTCAACCCAGGTGAAGCTGACATTAAAGTGCCAACAAAAATCCTAGATTATGAACTCGACTAGGGGCTAAAATTCAAAGTGAAAGGATAGGTATATCAAAAAAAAATACCTTCTATGTATCTAGTGATCAACTTAGAATCTAAGGGAGCTTGAACATTTATGTGCTCCTAACCATATTCTTTCTTTATTAAATGAAGATGGTCTTCGGACGATTCGACCGGTCATGTTGATCATTGGAATTTTGTTCAGTAGTTTGAGAACTTAAATAGCTTCATATGATGTATTACGACTTGCGTGCATGGTTGGTTTTAATTTTCGGGAAGTTTGGGAATGATTCGGAAAAATAATTCTCTATTTAGAAGCTTTAAGTTGAAGAGTTAACCAAGATTTGACTTTTGAGGAAACGGTCTCAGATTCATGTTTTGATGGTTCTAATAGTTTCGTATGGTGATTTTGAACTTAGGCATATGCCAGGATTTGTGTTTGGATGTTTCTAGAAGGTTTTGGCTCTATTTGGGAAAAGTTGACAGGTTGAAGGTTTGAAAAGCTTATAGGTTTATCGGGAGTTGACTTCAATGTTATTGGGTTAGTATTATTTTTTCGGGACTTGGAATAGATTTGTTATATCATTTGGAACTTATGTACAAAATTTGGGGTCGTTCCGAGTTGTTAGACGTGTTCGACATAAGTTTAGAATTTAAAATTTTGAAATAGTTCATTAAGCTTGAAATGAAGTGTGATCCATGATTTTGATATTATTTTGTGGGATTTGAGGCCTCGGGTAGGTTTGTGTTATGTTTTAGGACTTTTTGGTATGATCGGACGGGGTTCCGATTGGCTCGGGTGTGTTTCGGGGTGATTTCAGACAATTTTTCTCTTGTTGTTAATTGCTAGTTTGTCTGAATTTCTTGGTGCTTAGAGTGTTCTTCGCGATCGCGGATGAGGATTGTGATCGCAAAGTGTTCTGGGTGCTGCCTGGACGTTCTTCTTCGTGTTCACGACGCAGGAGTCATGTTCGCTGTCGTTAAGCCTTTAAACCTTTGCGTTCGCGTACGGGAACACGTATTCGCACAGTGTTGAGTTAGGCTGGGAAGGTCAGGTTGGTTGAACTTCGTGTTGGCAAGATGATACCGCATTGGCATAGTTCTGCGAAGACACACACCACGATTGTGTTCCTGGGGCCGCAATCGCGTAGAGTCTTCGAGGCAGCTAAAGTTTTGTGCTTCGCGATCGTGAAGCTGGTCCCGCAAAATGAAAAGGCTTACCTGCGGGGTGCATATAAGTTGTTAGTTTTGGACTTGGAACTCATTTTACCATATTTTGAGATTGGAAGCTCAGATTGATGCAATTTTCGAGGCGATTTTCATCCACTTGGATTGGGTAAGTGTTGTTGACTCGGTTTTGATTATTATTCTTAATTATATCTTTGATTTTTGTAATTAATGATAAAAGAGAATTTGGGGATTTTTTGTACAACTTTTTTGAAGTGAAAAATTGAGATTTGAACATCAATTTAGAGTTAGAATTGGATGAAGCTTATATGGTTGGACTCGTATTTTAATGGATTGTCGGAATTTATGAGTTTCGTAGGGTTTCGAGGTATGGGTCCAGGTTGAATTTTTGTTTGACTTTGAGTATTTGATTAAAGATTCTACCTTTGTCGCTTGGGTTCGATTCTGATGGCATTACTTGATGTTATTGAGTTGTTTTTGGCTAAATTCTAGCCGTTTAGAGGTCGATTCGCGTGAGAAGGCATTTTTAGAGTATTAGTTTAGCTTGTTTAAGGCAGATGTACTACGTAGCTTTAGTTGAGAGAATTTTTCCGACTAATTGATATTGTTTGCTACATGCAGGGGTGAGTATATATGAGGTGACGAGCTTATATACATGTGCCACGGGTACTCGTGCTCGGCGTAGATTCTAGCTTACGCTATTGTTTATTTGATTGTGTGCTTTACCTGATTCTATGTATTGTTCCATTAATTGACTGCATGAGCACAATAAACCATGCTGGAGAAATGTTGAGGCTATTGGTATCTTATGTTGAATATGCTGAGCAAATCTTGAGGCTATTTGTATGACTACTTGAACTTGGTTGCTATATCTGATTTTGCCGTAGTCATATTTATATGTTTAACTCCATCCGCACTTTTGTTGATTATGTCCTTGTGCACTTTATTAACGGTTTATAAGGGTAAGCTTCTTGATGATGATGTGTTATTTTGCATTGTCGTGATTGTGGCACATGTGGACATGTTGGGCGGATTATTAGGTGTTAGCACGAGGTTTCTGTCATGCTATTGTTATTATTGATATTGAACATGTGGTGAGACAAGGAGGTTTATATAGGATTTGCACATATGGCTAGACAAGGCGGTCAGTCACACCTTCTTTTTGACTATTGTATTTAAAATCATGAAGCTAATGTTGTCTTTCTATTGACTGCTTTCGTATATGATGTTTGTCATTAGCTCTTAATTATTTGTTCCTGCTCACAATGATTTATTACTAACTTATGGTTGACTGTTATGTTTTTATGTGTCTTGAGTCAGTTTGATTAAGTCATTATGTGAACTTGAGGACTGCTACTCTAAATCAAACTGCCTATACGATTAAGTTCTTTTAATGTGCCTCGATAGCTTTCCATGCTTGTTCTGATTTCATATTTTCTATAAATGTTCTATTGTGATCTCCATGCCTATTATACTAATTATGTTCAATGTAGTTTGTTATTCTATACTTGAAATTGTTATTTTAACTAAGAGGGATATGAATACTCGGGGTTTAGTCCTTTACTAATGAGTTGAGGTATGTTAATTTTAAATGTTTTCCTTCTTCACATAGTGTTTGGTAATCTGAAATAGCCTTTGAGTCATTACTGTGAAAGTCTTGTGCTTATACTCAACTATTAATCACATCTGTAAGCCTTATCATATGAAACAACCTCATTAAGGTAACTAGGCCGACTCTGATGAACCACAGTGACTATTTTTGTATATGCTCTATTATGACTAAGTCATCTTTTATGAGTTAGGATACAAATCATATCTATTGGGACTGAGTATCAATTATTGTGTCAGTAAGTAGAAATGAATCCCATCATGTTTAAACTACCACTCTTTAGTCTATATAGTTAAGCTAAACATGCTTAGCTTAAGGTTTCTCTTGCTCTGAACTTCTTTAATGCTATTACTGACCTGACTCTATAATGAATGAAATTCAATCTTATGTGGTAAAAGCCTTGGTTGGAACATCCTATGTATAACTTGAATGAGAATTTTATGCCCATCTCCGTTTGTCCTCTATATCCATGCTTGTGTATACAACATCATTAAAACCTCGAGTTTGTTTGGTCTACTGTAATCCACTACTAAAACTAATGAAAACTTTGAGACTATCTGCTTTGCCTGCATGTAATATGTTTGGCCTTCAAACAAAGAGAGCATGAATGTGAAACCTAAGGCTCTTTTCAAAAGAATGCAGTCATGTACTATGCCTTAGGATAGTACTAGCCTATTAGCCAACACAAGAAGTCCTATTAATGTTCTTTAAGAGGTTAAATGAAGCTAACAATTCAACATCTAATATAATTCAAGGCCTAGTCTATAACCTCTGCTAAGTGCCTTTGTGTATGTTCTTTTTTGTGATCTTGTACTCATTCTAGTTCCTCAATGCTTCTGTTTTTTCTTTCATGATTTCATGTATATCTGCACTGCTTTAAAACTATATCAAGTTATTTCTTTCCTTTAAATAAATTGAATCTAGTTTGAGAACTCTAAGGTAAACTTCATGTTGTTCCTGCTTGAATATAACAGTATGCTTATTCCTAGTGAGGGTTTAACATTCTTA
This sequence comes from Nicotiana obtusifolia, assembly GCA_002018475.1. NCBI lineage: Eukaryota > Viridiplantae > Streptophyta > Magnoliopsida > Solanales > Solanaceae > Nicotiana > Nicotiana obtusifolia. Next base: position 463,371 of record MCJB01050130.1, read on the forward strand.
GAAAGGAGTAGCATGTCATTGATCTTAAAGCTAAGAAAGACCGGTGGCATGAGTTTTTGTTAAGAACTCTTGGGAGTTCTATCTAGATTTATAAACCAGTAGTCTTGATTGAAACTTTGGGTGTACTTTGGTATCTCTAACAGTAATCTGTAGAAGTTCTGACTATGACTATTTATCTGAAACCTTGGTTGATACTTTCAGAGCTTCCAGTAGTCTCATTAACTTGTATATGATAAAACCAGACTTGAGTTTAAACAATAAAGGATTTTGGTTTAATTAAGGGGTTGTAAGGCAAATACACTTGCATTCATTAACTATCGAAGGGATGAATTTTATGCTTTTTCTACCTTCAAGATACCTAATTCCAGGTGCTTGGTTCTTTAATAGTAACATGATAATGTCCATGCTTCTATGTGTGTCTGAAACTCAGTCCTTTGACCTGTTAATGTGTTAGTCATCTACTTGGATGGGAGACATGGTTATGATGGTATTTTGTTTGGCTCTATTAAGAGGGGTATATACATCTATGGTATGTGCCAATGAAAGTGCTTCATTGGCACTTAGACCTATAGGGAAGAATAAGTCATTAGTGGTTAGGGGTATTTGGGAGAAGAGCTTAAATTTTGGTTGGGCTACTCTCCCTGGCAAAAGCATTGCCCTGGTCCTTGAGACCCTTGATAACTTTGAAGTGTCAGGGGATTCAAAGAGGGATTTGACCTTGAGTGGAACTCTACCCTTAGCCTTTAATTCATTGATATTCATTACTCTCTTTGGGTTTAGTGTTTAATGACAATAAAAGGTTTTCACTGTAAATCATTTTGCTATACATAACCACCACATTAGTATGATTCTTCATAATATTTAGATACTGTTAAATTGTTATATTTTATTTAAGCCATTTGCTCGCATATTTCATGTATGGACCCATGTATAAAGTATTGTTTTCTAATGACTTTCTCGTTTCCTTTTGAACATGTAAAATTGTTGGGCCTGCTGAGTTCTCAAGGAACTCAGGCCCAAGCCCCGTGTTATTCCATTTTGGAAAGTCTGACGTCAGCTGTTGTCCGTTTCTGCTATCTGCTGGGCCTGCCTCTTTTAGGTCCAAAACCAGAGTCCATCCTTTCTCTTTGCTGCTTTACAGCTCTACTGCTTTACTGCTTCACTGCCTTTGCTGCATTTTCTTATCCATATCTCTCACATTATACAACAATTATCATATTGGATTGAATGCTTTACTTTACCTCTTTGAATCATGTAGACAATCTAGGCAAGCCTTAAAGGATGTAGGATTAAAAGAAATATTAGACTTAGTAATAGATAGCATTAATTCGTTAATTATACATTGTTTATACTAATCTTTACTAACAATTTGATGAAGTCTTTTGGGAACAAAATAGCTTTAGCAAAGGCGATAATCCTCTCTTTTCAAAAACCTAAAATGGAATCCAATACTAGTCTTTTAAACTGTGCTTCTCCACAAAATTGAACAAATGTCGTCACCTAGTTTAAAGGGGCATCTAGCATCTTTTTTTAAAGAAATGAATTTGAAAATCAAGGTATATCTTAACCTATTCCTTCACAATAATTTCACTATAGTTACATAAATAGCCATAATCATTAAAAATGTTTACAAGTTAATCCCATCTCCTATTTTTACAAACACAAACATTATGTTTCAATCATATGTATATATAACATTATCTTCAAAAGCTTTTTCTAAACCTATGTCTTCTCAAACCACACACCCTCATCTCAAGTATTAAGTCTTCACAAATAGATACATAGTATGCCGCCTCTTTAATACTAGTTTAAGAAAAATACAAATAAAGAACCCTTTAACCTAGTCTAAGTCCTATGGAGCTACCTCATGTAGATTTTAAGGGGTGCCTAACACCTTCCCCTTAGAATAACAAGAACCCTTACCTAAAATCTCACCGGTTAGCAGCCAATAGAGAATATGGCTTTAGCAATTAAATAGGTACCTTATTATACCTTTAAATATTAGGTGGCGACTCTCTTTCATCAACAACAGAGAAACTACAAGTTGAATCTTGTTTTGACTAGTGCAAAATAGGGTGCAACAACATGGTGACTCTGCTGGGGATATCACACTTAGGTTCTGACCTTAGCAGACTTAGACTAGATTTGGAACTTAGATTTGCTTGTATACTGCTTTAACTATATTTAATTTGCAATTACGTGCTTACCTGCTTTACTTGCTCCTTATGCTTGCCAATTATCATGCATGTTATTGTTACACCCCTATCTGTTACCGCTTTATATATACTTTCATCACACTTCTTCCTATCGAGTCTTCACCGTACACTATCACACACAATGGCACGCCAGAGTTGTCTTTTACACCCCTCCGAACCTTCTTTTCCAAACTCCTTAGTTTCAGAGAATGGCTTTGTCTCAACTGACATAACTTCTAGCAGTCTTCAGTCCAATGCAAAAGTAGGAAACACTCTACTCCAGCAAACATAGGTCATATTTCATAAACCTTAGGTGAGTCGGTCCTTTGCATCGACACATCATTAGGAAAAGCCACCCTAATGTCAACGGGTCATGCACCCAATGACATAACTTTTGTGGAAAGACGAACAAATCTGACGACACACCTAAAGATCCGAAGCAAGCACTTATCAAACCCTTTCTTTACCCACTTCAGAAATGGAAATCAACCAAAACATCCCCGAGATCAATATGGTGATGGGAGCACTACACAAGCTGAAGCAGTGGTGGAAGAATAACCGTTGGGAACATGGAGATGAAATCCGGATACACCTGGGAGCGCTGACCGCCTTGTTAAACATCTAAGCTGACAAGGTGCTTACTCGCCTGCTGATAGAGTTCTGAGACCCGACCAAGGTGGTGTCCAAGTTTAATGATTGTGAGTTAGTGCCGACATTAGAAGAAGTTACCAGTTTCACATAGTTGCCATTTACAGGGAGGAGGCCTCACCATGCCCGGTTACAGGTTTCTTGATGCTCTAGCTCTAGCAAACAGTTAGGATTTGAGAAACATCGAGGACGGATGGGTGAGCCTAGACCAACTGTTCGATAGTTTCGACACCGTGAAAGCTATGAATGGTACTTGGGAGAATTTCAGTGTGATCAAGCGACGTGGGAGAGTCTTAGTCCCACTTCCTCCTTGGCGCTGTCGGGATTGTTGGTTTTCCCACAAAGAAGAGGTCGGATCAATATCAACTTGTTACCCGTGGTTCTGGCGACATTCCGAGGCAACCTCCAAGCTACTTTGGTACCGATGGTGTTAGCTTAGATTCTAAGGGCTTTGTCTGCATGTGCACGAGGGTATGATTTCTTTAAGGGATGTAACCTGCTGCTTCAGATCTAGGCCACAAAACATTCCTTTTAGCGAGAAGCCACAATTGACTACTTTATGGGCGTCAGCAACATGATCCAAAGCCACAACGAGAGGATGAGACACTAGGTCTCCCCACACGGACAAGAAGAGTGGAGAGAAATGCTGACTAACCTAACTAGAGAATGGGTCAATTGGAAGCTGTCATGGCTAGGTGGAAAGGTAATCCTAAGGACTTCTTAAATTTACTTCATTGAGCTAATAGGACCTGAGGGCATCCAGCCATACTCACCCCTATTGGACGAGGATAGCGCTGTATGAGGACGAGTACAACGGACAGATTCCTATACCGAGGATAAGAAGGCTCCAAGAAGAGTGGAGTGGTCTGGCCATAATGCCAATGGGTCAAAACTCGTGGTGCACTCCAGAATATTTTGTCTGGATCAATGAAGAAAACGAGCTAGACCGACCAAGCAGAGAAGGTATAGCCTGGCTGGAGGACACAGTGGCTGCTTTGCAAATATACCATGAGATCCTGCCACATTATCGTGTGACTACCTCGATGCATCGTCAAGTGGTCCCAGGGTCCATTGATCACATGCTGGCACCTGCTGAAGATGATGACGGAGTAGTAGAGTGCCTAAGATAGAATCCGAGACAGAGCCGGAGGAAGACCGAGAGGAAGAATTTGAATTCAATGATGATGGAGAGGAATTTGAAGAAGATCTGGAGGAAAAGCCAGAAGAAGAAGAGGAGATAGGGAATAATTTCGGGGATAGTTACTAGAAGTTGGTTGATTTTCCCTTCTTTCCCACTTTATATCTTTATCCCTAGTTTTCTTATTTTCCCTAAGGGCAAGTTGTTCAAGCCCATGCAGTTCTGTGAATGCCGGAAACAATGATGTACCTCTGCTCCCGCATTTCTCAATCCAAACACTATCAATGAAAACAAAATTTGCTTAGGATCTAAATGTGTCAAACCTGATTGTTTGTCAAATATCCGCGATTTAGGCCTACCTCCGGTAATGAGAGGTCCCATGATTTCTAGGAAAATGCACTTTCTTGAATACATGAACTAACTAATCCGTCTGACCCTTTGCTCGTATAAATGATGAAACTGACTTTTGTTTCTTTTTCTTTTTCTTTCATTACTTAGTTTATTATTATTTCCCAAAAAGAAAATTTGGTTTGTGTCGACCCAAAGCTGGCAGAACCACGGTACAACCTAAGATCAAAGGGGAAGATGTCTGCTACAGATAACCCGATCGAACATGCTCTAGTAATAGCCGATAGCCCGGGGCGACCGGGAGAGAAAGACGACACAAGGAATGATGAACATGTGGCCAGGATGGCCCAGGAGATTGAATCTTTAAGGAGGAAGTACAACATATCAGGGAACTTAGCGCAACAGGCCGTGACAACGCTTCCAAAACCACCTCGTTTTCCCTCTAGATTCAACCCCCAACCACTTTCCTTCTTCCACTCACCAGACTAACAACACCCCAACTTTGGTCCCTACCACTCAAATCATACCTCCAGTAACCCCTGCAAACCCACCAAATCCTCTCATCCACACTCCCTACGTACCACATTACATTCAAACACCACAAAACCCACCCGTTACCACTAACACAATTCACACCCTCCTCGTGATGGGGTCACCTTTACCACTCACCAAAACAAGCACATACTTGTTTCTGAACCCACCTTGACAACGCCTGTCACGGTCAGGGTGCTTTATGAGATTGACCAGTACACCGAGATAGAAAGGGAAGCTAGGCGTAAGGAGGAGGACTCAGTTTCCGGGGAAGTGAAAGTCTAGACTATGAGGATCTATATATCCATCCTGATGTAGATATGCCAGTAAGGTATAGGCCTCCAAAGTTCAATAACTTCTATGGGAAGAAATGAGAAGTCGAGGATGAAGTTGTTCATAAGAAGCCTGACATGGGAAGCACTTACCTGGTATACTCGACTAGACCTGCAAAACTGGAGGACATGGCAGGATATGGCGGACGATTTCATGAATCGCTTCTGATTCAACACAAAGATCACTCCCAATAGGTTCACACTCTTTCTTTTTGATACTTGGTTGGTAGGGTCAGGGCCTTTCTCGCTGCGCGAGCGCATCCAATTCTAAAGTCCTTTCTTATTCTTAAACCACTTCCCGTTCAGTTGCTGAAAGATAGAGATCAGGCTTTCTAAATGAGATTGAGTTCCACGAATATGCAGGCTAGAAAGATGTTATTTGCTGTTACAGAAGAAGCCGTCCGAGTCATTCCAAGAATATGCATACCGATGGAGATTAGAGGCCGCTAGGGTACCACCTCCGTTGGACGACAATGAATTGACTAAGTATTTAATCAGGGCCCAGGAAGTGATTTACTTTGAGAAAATGATGGGCATGATGGGAAAAAAATTCCCCAAGCTGGTCAAGATGGGAGATTTCTTAGAAGAAGGTATAAAATCTGGTAAAGTACAATCCATGGCTGCACTACAAGCAGCTAATAAAGCAATCCAATCGGGTCAATAGGTAGCAGAAAGAAGAAAAAGGAAGAAGTATCAGCAGTCGTCCCTTATTATCAACCCAACCCACATCATGGAAACACTTCTTCCTCC
>MCJB01050130.1:469332-492344 GCA_002018475.1 Nicotiana obtusifolia
ATGAGTATAAAAAATCATATTTCTTCAATAATTGAAGGATATTTCAAGTAGAAGAGCTGACGTATTGTTTCACATTTGAATTTCTCTTACATTCTACGTTCCCGAAATGGATCCTATCAAATATTTCACATTTTCTATGATTATCTCTATTTCAGGTATTCGGGGAATCCTCCTTAATAGACGAAATATTCCTATTATGTCAATGCCAATTGAATCAATGTTATTAGCTGTGAATTCGAACTTTTTGGTATTTTCTGTTTCTTCGGATGATATGATGGGTCAATCATTTGCTTCATTGGTTCCAACGGTGGCAGCTGCGGAATCTGCTATTGGGTTAGCTATTTTCGTTATTACTTTCCGAGTCCGAGGGACTATTGCTGTAGAATCTATTAATAGCATTCAAGGTTAAAGATGACTCCTAGAGAGTTACCAAAATACGAAGTTCTCTTCTCCTTTCTTTCTCTTCTTTCTTTTTGATACTTGGTTGGCAGGGTCAGGGCCTTTCTCGCTGGGCGAGCGCATCCGATTCTAAAGTCCTTTCTTATTCTTAAACCACTTCCCGTTCAGTTGCTGAAAGATAGAGATCAGGCTTTCTAAATGAGATTGAGTTCCACGAATATGCAGGCTAGAAAGATGTTATTTGCTGTTACAGAAGAAGCCGTCCGAGTCATTCCAAGAATATGCATACCGATGGAGATTAGAGGCCGCTAGGGTACCACCTCCGTTGGACGACAATGAATTGACTAAGTATTTAATCAGGGCCCAGGAAGTGATTTACTTTGAGAAAATGATGGGCATGATGGGAAAAAAATTCCCCAAGCTGGTCAAGATGGGAGATTTCTTAGAAGAAGGTATAAAATCTGGTAAAGTACAATCCATGGCTGCACTACAAGCAGCTAATAAAGCAATCCAATCGGGTCAATAGGTAGCAGAAAGAAGAAAAAGGAAGAAGTATCAGCAGTCGTCCCTTATTATCAACCCAACCCACATCATGGAAACACTTCTTCCTCCCCAAACAACCATTCACCACCACCCGCTTATGCTCCAGCGTACAGCACACAGCCATATTACAATCCCCAACCTCAATACAACCCACCTTAAACCCACAATAATCCAAACCCACCACGACCATATGCTCCTGTCCAAACTACCACTCATCAAAACCGACCCACTTGTGCACCCCGACCTCACCTGCAATTTGAAGAGAGAGGTCCCAGAAATTATACCCCGATTGCTGAATATCTGGCCCAATTGTTTGAAAGATTAAGGAGAGCAGGTTTGATCCATACAGTAGAAGAAAGGGTTCCTAAGTATCCCTCAAAGTATTTTGATGCAACCAAAAGGTTGCGTGTACCATTCAAACATAACTGGGCATGATACTGAAGATTGTTTCAAGCTAAAAAATGAGATTGAATCATTAATCAGAAGCGGAGCCATTCATTACACTCCGGCTCCGCCCAATGTGAACCACAATCCGCTACTGAATCACCGGAATTAGGGGGGTAAACATGATCACTTTGGATGAAGAATATGATTTGAAAGGTATTGCCACGATAAGAAATTCAAAGGCCGTAAGGGTCCCACCTCAAAGGACTGCGATGATCACAGTACAATTGAGATCTACGGTGATGGTTCAGACTTAGCAGCAACATCCCACCATTGCTACCAGGGACAAAGAGGATCGGGAATACAAAACCATCCCATAGACATATAAGCAAAAGTGAAAAGCCAAGATGACAGATTCCGCGGCAGCCCACAATATGATTAGGTCAGGGAGGTGCTACGCTCCTGAGGATGCAAACCGAGGGAATCTAGGAAGGGAACAAATTTAGAGGAGAAATATAACAGATCCCGAGACCACAGAATTCTAGAAGAGGATGCCAACCAATGAATACTCTATGGAGGATGAGTATTCATTGGTTCTGACAGTCATAAAGATGCTCTGATGAAAGTGCTAAGTGGGGTAAGTGGGCCAAGAAATACCACCAGTGAGGTGCAGGATGCAACTATTGGGAAAATGATCGAAGCAAATATGATCACTTTCTGAAGAGATGAGCTTCCTATCGAAGGCGTGAGTCACAACAAAGCTCTACACATCACTATCAAATGTGGAGACAAGGTAGTGTCCCGAGTACTGGTTGATGGAGGATCAGGAGTCAACATCTGCCCGCTCTCTACTCTGCGAGAGTTGGGTATCCACCTGAGAGAAGTCAAGGAAAGTCATGTTAGAGTAAGGGCTTTTGATGGGTCGCAGAAGGATGTCATTGGAGAAATTTACTTGGCTTTGCAGATCGGACCAGTTGAGTTTCCCATATTGTTTCAAGTGATGGATATTTCCTCTTCCTACAACTTACTGCTGGGAAGACCCTGGATACACATAGTAGGGGCCATACCATCTACCCTACACCAGTGCATGAAATTTGAGTTGGGTTGTCAGGAGATCGTGGTCCACGGTGAATGGAACTTATTAGCTTATTTGGAACACATAGTCCCGTTCATAGAAGGGCTAGACGGAGTATCCTTCCATGCAGATAATCAAAATAGAAGAGACTGAGAAAAACTCGGGAATGCAATCACCGTATAGATCAAAGATGGCCATGAGGGTGATGATGAAATATGGATATAGACCAGGAACCTAGCTAGGAGCCCGATCAGACGTGATTACAGAACCGACTGAGCCAAATGGATAGAAAGGAAGAGGATCCATAGGTTATCAGCCTCCGATTGGAAAGACTTGTATCGGTAGCTCCGGGAAAAAGGCTTTTGTGCCAGAGCATGTTTCAGGTACGGACCATAGCTCAGCACTAGAGGACGATATCGTCGATGGGATGGGAAGGATGTTCGTGACTATGATTTAAGAATGCTGTGAAGGAACCGATATCAAAACACCGGCGATTCAAAATGCCGAACCAGGAGAGGATATGCGGAATTGGACCGCCAACCTGTCTTTGGTTCACCGGGAGTCTTGGTAGTGTGGAATTGTTAAAAAATTTTGAAAAACAAAGTGCATGGTCAATTGAGGCCTGAACTGTGTCTATACCTTTTTGTCAATTGCCTCTTTGAATGCTTAGACGTTCCTCTTTTGATGAAATAAAAAGAATTGCTTTCATAAAATTATTGCAACTTTATTTACCGCTTCACTTATACTTAGTTTTTCTTTTCAGTAATCAAAACGATAAAAACTCGCGTTCCGCAATTGTGACATGTAACAAAAATCTCGAGCAAAACAATCCAAATTACAAGGAATACGACGAGAGTATGATGCCAGAGAATCTCCCATAAGAGATCGAACAGCTAGAAAGCTAGAAAAAGCCCAATCTCGAAGAAATAGAAGAAGTTAACCTCGGAAGCCAGGAAGACGTGAAAGAAACCTGAATCAGCATCCATCTATAAGCAGAACAGAAGGAAGAATTAGTTGATCTCCTCCGATAATACATTGATGTATTCGCATGATCATATGATGACATGCCTGTATTAATTACTGACATCGTCTCGCATCGATTGCCTACCAATCCAGCTAGACCGCCAGTCAAGCAAAAACCCAGTAAATTTAAGCATGACGTGAGTTTAAGGATAAAGGAAGAAGTAACCAAGCAGATAGAGGCGAATGTAGTAAGGGTCACCAATTATCCCAGTTGGTAGGCAAATATCGTCCCACTATCCAAAAAGATGGGAAGATCAAGAATGTGTTGATTACCGAGATCTCAACAAAGTCAGACCGAAGGACGGATTCCCTTTACCAAATATCCATATCCTCATCGACAACTGCACGAAGCATGAACTGCAGTCGTTCGTGGATTGTTTCGCTGGATACCATCAGATCCTGATGCACGAAGAAGATGCAGAAAAGACAGCCCTCACTACACCTTAGGGAATTTACTGCTACAGAGTCATGCCATTCAGCCTCAAAAATGCTGGTGCTACTTACATGAGGGACATGACGACCCTCTTTCACAACATGATTCACAAAAAGATCGAGGTGTATGTAGACGATGTCATCATCAAGTCTCGAAGAAGTTCAAACCATTTGGATGACTTGAGGAAATTATTCGAGCGCTTGGGAGGTACAACTTGAAGTTGAACACTGCAAAGTGCGCATTCGGAGTCCCTGCTGGAAAATTGCAAAGTTTCATCGCGAGCAGGAAAGGGATAGAATTGGATCGATCAAAAATCAAAGCCATTCAGGAGTTGCCGGCGCCCAAGAGCAAGAAAGATGTGATGAGTTTCCTGGGTAGACTGAATTACATCAGTCGTTTCATACCCGAGTCTACAGTAATTTGTGAACCTATCTTCAAGCTGCTAAAAAAGGATGCTGCCAAAAAATGGACAGAAGAGTGTCAGAAAGCCTTTATACCTACTATTTTTTACTATGATTATTTGTTTGAAACCTTGATTGATACTTTCAGAGCTTCTAGTAGCCGCATTAACTTGTATATGATAAAACCATACTTGAGTTTAAATAATCAGTTTTTGGTTTAATTAAGGGGTTGTAAAGGCAAATACACTTGCAGTCATTAACTGTTGAAGAGATGAACTGTATGCTTTTTCTACCTTCAAGATACCTAATTTCAGGTGCATGGTTCTTTGATAGTAACATGATAATGTCTATGCTTCTATGTGTGTCTGAAACTCAGCCCTTTGACCTGTTAATGTCTTAGTCATCTACTTGGTTCGGAGACATAGTTATGATAGTATTCTATTTGGCACTTGCAGTCATTAAGAGGGGTATATACTTCTATGGTATGGTAATATTATGGTAATTGGTTTACATTAAAAGTGCCTCATTGGCACTTAAACCTGTGGGGAAGAATGAGTCATTAGTGGTTAGGGGTATTTGGGAGTACCGTTTAACTCTTGGTTGGGCTACTCTCCCTGGCACAAGAATTTTCCTGGGCCTTGAGACGCTTGGGAACTTTGAAGTGTTAAGGGATTCAAAGGGAGCTTTGACCTTGAGTGGAACTCTACCCTTAGTTTTTAATTCATTGATATTCATTACTCTCTTTGGGTTTAGTGTATAATGACAACGAAAGGTTTTCATTGTAAATCATTTTTCTATGCATAACCATCACATTAGTACGTTCCTTCATGATATTTAGGTACTGTTAAATTGCTATATTTAATTTAAGCCATTTGCTCGCATATTTCATGTATGGACCCATGTAAAGTATTATTTTCTAATGACTTTCTCGTTTCCTTTTGACCATGTACAATTGTTAGGGCTACTGAGTTCTCAAGGAACTCAGGCCCAAGCCCCACGTAATTGCATTTTGGAAAGTCTGAAGTCAGCTACTGTCCGTTTTTGCTATTTGCTAGGACTGCCTCTTTTAGGCCCAAAACCAGAGTCCATCCTTTCTCTTTACTGTTTTACTACTTCACTGCTTTACTGCTTCACTGCCTTTGCTGCATTTTCTTATCCATATCTCTCACATTATACAACAATAATTATATTGGATTAAATGCTTTACTTTACCACTTTGAATCATGTAGACAATCTAGGCAAGCCTTAAAGGATGTAGGATTAAAAGAAATATTAGACTTAGTAAAAGATATCCTCAATTCGTTAATTATACATTGATTATACTAATCTTTACTAATGATTTTATGAGGTCTTTTGGGAAGAAAGCAGCTTTAGCAAAGGCGATAATCCTCTCTTTTCAAAAACCTGAAGTGGAATCTAAAACTGGTCTTTTACGCTGCGCTTCTCCACAAAATTGAACAAATGTCGTCGTCCAGTTTAAAGGGACTTCTAGCAATTTTCTTCAAAGAAATGAATTTGAAAACCAAGATATATATTAACATATTCCTTCACAATATTTTCACAATAGTTACATAAATAGCCATAATCATTAAAAATATTTATAAGTTAATCCCATCTCATATTTTTACAAACACAAACATTATGTTTCAATCATATGTATATATAACACTATCTTCAAAAGCTTTTCTAAACCTGTGTCTTCTAAAACCACACACCCTCTTCTCAAGTATTAAGTCTTCGCAAATGGATACATAGTATATTGCCTCTTTAATACTAGTTTAAACATAATACAAATAACTAACTCTTTAACCTAGTATAAGTCCTATGGAGCTACCTCAGGTAGATTTAAGAGGTGCCTAACACCTTCCCCTTAGAAGAACAAAATTCTTACCCAAAATCTCACCGGTTAGTAGACCAATAAAGAATATAGTTTATTAATTAAATAAGTACCCTAGTATACCTTTAAATATTAGGTGGCGACTCTCTTTAATCAACAACAGAAAAAACACAAATTGAATCTTGTTTTGAATAGTGCAAAATAGGGTACAACAGTGGGGATGTTATGTGATAGCCTGGGGCGATTTTATTGATTATGTTTGTGTGGTGGTGCAATAGGGGCATTCTTGTTTGTACTTATGACTTCTTTATGTGTGTCATAATCTTTTGTGTTATTCCTAACATGCTAATCTATGCCTCTCTTATTACTTGATGATTTGGTTGCCAAAATGGATTACCTACATGGAGTTGTTATATCATATTCCGTTGAGTTGTTGGTAGCATAATGGATTGATGTAAAAAGAAAGTTATTATCATGCATTACTATATTTGATTCTTGAAAAGTTCTCTTGAACGTGTTATTTGGCAATTGATACAGAATCGGATTATAATGTGGCACGCGGTCTTTACCATGCAAGTGTAATTATATTGTGGCACGAGGTTCTTGGCATGCGTGTGTGACATATGTTGTGGCACGAGGTCCTTGACATGCGAGGGTAATTGATAATGTGGGTACGAGGTGCCATATGCGTGCGATTCCATTTAATGACTTGTTGTTGAAGCTGACCTTTACTTGTATTAAATTGCTATCACTTGTTCTGATGAGATTATAGTTATTATTTTCTGCTACTATTCTTGTTATCAGTCTTTGATATATTGCACAAGTTATTTGACTAGTGAGTATATTTCCACTTAAAAACCTTGTCACTACTTCTCTGAGGTTAATGAAGATAATTACTAAGTACATGGGGTCAGTTGTACTCGTACTACACTTCTGCACCTTGCGTGCAAATTCTGGAGTTGAGTAGTTGTGAAAGACGAAGATTTGCATAGAAGACGTACCAGTGTTCCCGATTCGAGCTACCATTTGCTCATGGTAGACTAGGATCTCATTTCTGTTTATGTAACCTTCAAACAGATATTGCATTCAATTACTTTACCAGCTTTGTAAATCTAAATTATAGTGGCTCATGACTTGTACTACCAGTCCTTAGGATAGTTATACTATATTCTTTTGCAGTTTTTATTTATCTCATTACAGTTGCAGATTATACTATTTGGCTTACCTAGCGGGTTGGGTTAGGTGTCATCACGATATTGGTGGGATGTTTGGTCGTTACAAGTCTGGTCGCACAAGAAAAGACTTGGACTTTACAAGGAACGTCGTGCTACTCCACATGCCTCTGTCTGCGCTAGTATTGCCCTGCTTTAGCAAGACATCTAAAACGGTTGGTTCAACCTCTGCCTTTTCTCGTTTACTAGAAGAAGCTTTTGCCACCTTCTTCCTCTTGCCCTGAATAATTTCAGCCGCCTCACCAAAAGGCTCTATCGCCAGAGGCAGTAAGGCAGCAGCAACAACATGATAAATGTCTTGTGAATTCATAACACTTGGCAAGAAAGCTCACACAACAAGTAAGGAATATCTTGTGAATCCAAAGCACTTGGCAAGAAAGCTAACACAACAAGTAAGGAAGAAAGAAATGGGGAAAGCAAAATAAAAGAGATGGTACTGATTATGTGTATATATAGGAAAAAGTCAAAGCCAAAAACTCTAAAGAATCAGGCTCACATCAACCACTAAAAGTAACATTATTACTTAGGAAACTGCCACCGACAACAGAGCATGTGATATCTGGCCACGTATTGTAAGCATTGATAAGAGGTTGTGCACGTCTCGTCAATCTTAATCAAATCGCGTTATATTGGGGATATAAAAAAGAAATCTTTCCTGTCAAGATATTTGTCAAGATTTATCATCTTAGGAGTTTTCCACTCCCCGGGTACTTCCTATGAACCACTCAAAAAATGAGGGGATTATGGTATCGGTATCAAAGTAACATGCTCTATTGATGGCTAAATCGTGATGAAAATAGCTTTACAAAGCTAAGCTCTTTTTTTGGAAGACCACACGCAGTACCTGTGACTAGAGACTGTTCGAAGATCAAATTTGGCACCCATGACCAGTGATCTCTCTGGCAAGGGATGGCCAAACTAGGAATGTCTATCCCGGAGACAGCTTCTGCCAAGAAATGCCTAGGTCTGGGGACTTCGTTCACATTAAATGTTTGTAAAATTATAAAGAAAAATTCTCTCATGCATCGATTCTTGGGCCGTATTTCAATTCCTTACACTCGTATAAATGATCCTGAAAGGCGGAGACTTGCTAATGTTTTTCAAATAACTTATGCCCCAAAGTAAAAGGGAGACGTCTTTTTCATAGGCGCTGAAAATGGTAAAAAGCCCTAAAAGGAAACTTTAACCAATTTCGTAATTATTCGATAAGTTCATCCCCAAAACTACCTAGGTTATACCAACCTGTAAGACTGCAATAATTATAAATTTTAATATACAAAAAACAAACAATAATAAGTACAATTAAACTGGTCATTTATTACCAAAAGCTCAAAATACCCACAATATAATAAAATGAAAATACATTACAAAAAGACCTTCATAGGTCTCTTGATCTCGGAAAAGGTGCTTGAGAGGAAGAAGAAAGAGATGAAGAAGGTGCAACTGAGAGAACCATAGGTGAAGGATTTGCTTCATTACCCTCGTTTCAGGGGACTCAGCAAGCTAAATAAGGTCGCGTCTTTATTTTCTTCTTCGTCTTCATTATCGGACCCTTCGAAGTCATCAGAAGCTGAGGAACTCGTGGGCCTCGCCCTCTCAATAATGTCATCCACCTTAAAAATCTCCTATCCAAGGACTTAGAACAAACCTTATGGAGGACTTTTTGATGAGCCAACAGGCATACTTTTTATCCTTTTCTGCCTCATCTCTAGTCGTCTTCAACTGCGAGGAAACATCGGCCTGCTGGACTTAGAATTTGTTTCTCTCCATCTCAAATATTTTTATAGCCCCTTTTAGCTCGTTTACCTCCTTGGACAGCCCCGGAACCAATTCTCCAGGGCCTTCCTCTTGGAGATAACCTTCCTCCGTTCTTTAACTAGATTAATGTGTCGGTCCTCAAACTTCTAGATAATGACTTCAAGGTCCTACGCTTTTTGATCCACCTTTCTGAACTTCCATGAGAACTCGAACTCTTGAGCCTCATTCTCCCCCTCTAGTTAGCGGATATTTTCGAAAGCTTTTTTGATCTCTATCACGACCCCAACTGTCATGACCCGAAATCTCACCACAGACGTCGTGATGGCACTTAGTCTCTAAGAGTAGGTAAGCTGATTAAAATTACAATTCAAGCCCTTTTTTTAAATAAAATTTAACACAAGTTTTGAAACCAAAAGCGAAACAATTATAACAACCTTCCAAGACTGGTAATCTGAGTCACGAACTCTAACTGAATACATGAAATGATCTCAAGGATCGATTAATACAATACTGTTTGAATAATAATTGACAGTGCAATAAAAATGGAAAAGACTCCAATGGGCTGCGACGACCAAGCAGCTCTACCTTGAATCCTTGCGATCCACACACTTACTCTACCCGAGTCCGATATCTCCAATACCTGGCTCTGCACAAAAGTATACAGAAGTGTAGTATGAGTACATCACATTTGGTACCTAGCAATTATCAAGACTAACTTAGGTGAGGTAGTGACGAGGTGCAGTCAAGAATCACTCCGTGATATAACAACAAGGCAATAAAAATACCACAATTATTGTTCAACCAAGTAAGGAATACCAAGACAACCAATTAATCAAGTCCTTCAAATTTAAGTTCTTCAACTATAAATCCTTCAAATATAAATCTTTCAACTAAAAGTCACTCCGTGACACCTCATCTCATAGTCATAAAACACGAGTCTCAACCCATTTTCGTATTTTCACAGCACCTCGTGCCCATATTTGTACAACAACCACATAGACAACTCATGTGCCAAAAATATCAATTTATAAGATCCACATGGCCAACTCACGTGCCAATAATAAAATCTGCCCGGCAATAGCCACAGGCTCAAATTTTCAACATGGATCAGACTATTATCCCGTTTACCGAAACAACAAGACACGATGCACAAGATATAAAAATAAACACAAGAAAAATCATAATATCACATGAAAATCACCAACACAATAACCCCACATCATCACATTTCATCCCTGACAATTGCCACCCTTATCTCTCCTATAGCCACCCGTATCACTTCATATAATAGCCACCCTTATCCCTCCACTCTGATAATATCAGTAGCCATCCTTATCCCTCTTATTGCCAACCTTATCTCTCCTATAGCCACCCTTATCACTCCTATAATAGCCTAACTTATCACTTTGTATAATAGCCACCCTTATCGCTCCGTCCAAACAATATCCCAACACACATAACCATAGTGAAATGCCACCCTTATGCCCACATAATAACAATAGTGGAATGCCACCCTTATACACTCATAACAATAACTCAAATCACACAACTATTCACACGGAATATTATCACAACAATAACTTACAATAAAAAAAATAAAATATCATAAATGCCCGTAGGCCACACCCTTTCTAAAAGTGCAACGATATCAAATAATTTCACAACAGATAGACCACGGCTCAACATAACATATATAAAATCTCGAAACAACAACAAGGATGGAAAAGTAGCTCAACATAGGACAACGCCTTCTTTAATCCAAATTTTAGGTAAATAGATAAATGCCTCTTTTTAAATTTAATTCATTAATAAATCACAGATGAAAAATCAGTAATGAAATTATTTCCATGAAGTGGCAACTCAGCAGAACACAGAATCCACATAAAAGTTAAGTGGTAATCACACCAAAATTATCATATAAGAACAAACTCGGCAAACAAGGAATAAGGCATGACAAAAAAAGGATTTAATAAATGCTAACAAATTTTCAATTTAATATACAAAAATGCTTAGGTACTTAAACCAATAGAATTTGCATATATAAGCCCGAATACGTACTCGTCACCTCGCATACACGGCTTTCACATTACACAAATGGCACATACGACTCAATGCCTAAAGGGTAATTCCCCCACTCAAGGTTAGGCAAGATACTTACCTTTACGGAGTTAGGTCGATATTCCAAAATAGTCTTCTCGCATGAAATGACATCCGGACAGCTCAAATCTAGCCAAATTAATTTCATAAAATAATTAAAATTCAATGGAAGCAATTCCAGTTAGTAAAACATCGACTCTAAATTTTATATCAAAAAGTCAACCCGGGGCCCACATCTCGGAACCCAATGAAAATTTACAAAATCCGAACACCCATTTCGATACGAGTTCAACCATACAAATTTATCAAATTCCTAACGAATCGACCTCTAAATCTTCATTTTTCGTTTTTGAAAGGTTTTGCAAAAATCTCATTTTCTTCCCATTGATTCACTAATAATTGATGGATATAACTATAGAATCATGAAATATAATCACTTTCGGATATAGAACACTTACCCAAGTCAAAGTCGTGAAGAACTTCTCAAAATCTCCCAAGAACCGAGCTCCAACAATTCAAAACAAAAATGACGAAATGACAATTTTTGATCCTTAAACATTCTGTCCAGTTTCACATTTGCGAGCAAAAATACCGCATCAGCGGCCTCGCTTTTGCGAGCCGAATGTCGCATTTATGACCTTAACTTGCCTGCCAACATTGCACGCCTGCGTGGCATTTTTCGCATCGGCGCTTTTGCAGAAGCGGCAATAACGCTGCAGAAGCGGAAGACAAAGCTGGAGCATCACATCGCATCTGCGATCAATATTTTGCAAGTGCAATCGCGCACCTGCGCTCCCCTTTCCGCAGAAGCGACACAACAGGACTGCCCAAATATCGCAGAAGCGACCAGAAATCTCGCAGGAGTAAACACGCACTTGCGCACCAAAATTCGCAGGTGCAACGCACCAGAACCAGCAGCCCAAAATTCCAGCATTTCCTTAAGTCCAAAAATCGATCCATTAACCATCCGGAATCTACCAGAGGCCATCTGGACCTTAACCAAATATACCAACATGTGTCAAAATATAATACGAACTTAGTTGAGGCCTCAAACCACGTCGAACGACGTTGAAATTACGAATCGCGCCTCGAATCGAATTATGAGTTTTCAAATCTTCCAACTTTTGTAATTCGCGCCGAAACGTATCAAATCAATCTGGAATGACTTCAAATTTAGCACACGATTCATAAATTACATAATGGAGCTGTTTCAATTTCCAGTACTGAAATCCGAAACCGTTATCGATAAAATCAACCTTCGGTCAAACTTATAAATATTTTAAACTTTCAACTTTTTCAATTTCACCAAAATGCGCCGAATTGACCTACGGACTCCCAAATCCAAATCCGGACATACGCCTATATTCGAAATCACCATACAAAGCTATTGAATCATCAAAACTCCATTCCGGATCGCTTGCATAAAAGTCAAACTCCGGTCAACTCTTTTCACTTAAGCTTTAAAAATAAAAATTGTTCTTTCAATTTAATCCTGAATCATTCAAAAACCAAACTCGACCGTACATACAGGTCATAATACACATTATGAAGTTGCTCAAGACCTTAAGCTGCTGAACGGGGACGTTAATTCTCAAAACGACAAGTCGGGTCGTTACAATATCTAAGGACATAGCATCCTTCTTTGAATCCCTCTTGGCTAGGGTTTGTGTCAACCTCTAGATCTCTTTTTCTTGATCACGCTAGATAGCATCACTTTTTGCAATTCTGGCATACAGTTCCGCCGCTATCAGGTTAAGCTAAAAATAGGCCATTGGAAAAATGAGAAAAGAACATGAATTGCCAGAAAAAGAGATGTTTGGAACTTCACTTTGAAACCATATTATATTACATATTTTTCTAGGGCTGCCATCGAATCCCTATCCATGTATTCTTATTCCAAAGACCTAATAAAACCTTCGAACTATGGAATAATCTTTTTAGGCCTACGAGAAACATTCACATACAAAGGTATTTCTACCAGCACTTGCCTCTTTGGAATAGTAAAATTTTTGAGTTCCAGGCATAGGGAAATCTTAGGGCAGGAACTAAAGTATGAATCTACCTCAGACCCGACGGAACTAAGTTCTGGCCCCTCTAGAGGGACCTCACTTGACTCACCTAATCCCTCGCACAGGAGTGTCAAAGTTTTCCCTCCGACACCATTTGTTCTTTGTCGGGTCTCCGCTTTGGGGGTGATTTTGGCTTGTCATTATTCTCGATGAGAATGATAGGAGTAGCAAGAGGAGGGAGAAGTTCATCTGTATGGGATCATCCCTGAGCCGGGAAAGAGTTACTGAAGACAAGACCCGAGGATTGTCTCCCCCCTATTTCTCTTGGGTCCCCTTTTAGAGCTCTTCGTCTAATTTTTAGGTTTAGGGGAAGAATGCCCTTCTCTGCCAGATTTTCTTTTTGGCTAGGATAACTGTTGGACAAGATCAATGACCTCGATCCAGGTTGATGATGATATCCTATACCCGACGCCTGCACCAACAAACGGGGAGTGTCAGAAATCTTAACGAGAGAGAGAAGTTAGAGTACTCTGGGGTTGAAAAATCCATACCGTAATTTTTAAACTCCCATCTTTTGATGGCAGAGATCACTTTCCACGTTCTCACTTATATGGTCGTCGACTTCAAAAAACTTCCGACCTATTCCTCTAGAGCCGAAAGTGAACTAGTGGTAGAATCCATAACGGTTGCCCATCATAAAGGTTAGGAGATTCTAATCTAAAAAGGTAAAATAAAAATAAGAAAAAAGGAAAGAACTACATTTGAAATTTCACTTCTCCGGGAAGGGGAGGTCATTTTTGCTCAAAATATTTCGGGTTGGTAGTCTAACGAACCTCTCATACCATCGAAATCTTCCTCTGCACTGGCAATAAGGGCGTAGGTGCCCTAGTTCGCCAACATTATCATCGACCCCTTGTAAAGCTTGGGGCATTAAATTTAGGTAAGATGCTTGAGAGTAAAATTTTCTTGCACCTTTTTATCAAGGAACCTCAGGCATGCCACTGATCATTACACACCAGGTCCAAGTTAACCTAGGCAAATATTGTATGCCTTGAAAAAAAATCCTTCACCACTGGATCGATAGCCAGCTTAAACCCGAGGGTGAACGGGTAAGTAAATACAAACAAGGAACCCTCCCGATGTGTGGTTATGTTCTCGTTTTCTTCGGGCATATTCCCAGGCACAATCTTTCAAGATTGACTGAAGGTGTTTTTCCAATAAAGCTTTTTTTGGAGCACTGCTCCAAGGAACACAAGGACCAATGAAATTGACTGTCTTCGGGAGAACCTCTACAAGTTTCAGCTCGTTGTGCTCTTTCTTTCCTTTTTTAGAGGTTATGTCGGCCTTTCCCTTTCTTGGTAGGGATTGGAACCAATTCCGTTGTGAGCATGGCAGCCTGAACAAATCTGCCTTCGTCGATGGGGCTGGTGACCCCTCTTCTACCATCGTGGTAGATTTGGTTGCCCTGTCTTGATGCAGGTCAACCTGATCATGATACGTTTAAGCCTTCAAGACCATTCACGAGAAGTCAAGCTAAAGAGCTTCATGATGCACATTTGATAGTGAAGAAGAGACAAGAGTTTCTAAGCACATTGTGATGTTTGGCGTGTGATGCTTGTTACTGTGTTGAGATTATTGTGTAGTTATGCAAGACATTAATTCTTAGTTATTGGGGGTCCTGCGTGAACGTCGAATTACTTAGCCATTTGTAGCCTTTTTTTGTTAGTTGTTTATTTCCTAGTTAACTTAGGACAAGGCTCATTCTATATAAGCCTAAATACTTTATTATTTTTGGTACCTTACATTATTTTGATAATAGAAAATCGGCAGCCATATTGCTCCCAAAAATGTGTCACTTAAACTTGTCATAATTTTGGTGTGGTTCAAAATTGAACTCGTTCTTTGTTTGATCAAACAATTTGCAAGACAATCATTGTCTTAAGGGTCGTTTGTATAGTATAGTTACTCGTTCATTTCATCAAGAAGGTAAGTAGACTCATTCCTACTTGTTGTCTTGATAATTCATAGAGCATCTTGTTTCTACTTTTGTTTTCTTGTTTTTCGCATTTTTTATTTCATCAGTTCGTATCAGAGCTTGGAAAGGGTTTGTTCTTACAATTTCAATCATGTTCTTCGTGCCTTAGTTTTAGGTTAAGAAGAAGAAGAAGAAGAAGAAGAAGAAGAAGAAAACCGTGACCAAAAAAAATCGAAACCCTAGTGAAGAATAATCGAAAATTTGTGTGATTGAAGTTGTTAAATCATCTAGGGATTGAAGTCTTGAAGATTAATTGATAAAGAAACGTTCTTGAACCAAATCTTGAAGTTCTTGATCGTTAGAAACCGATGTCTTGAAATCTTGAAACTCTAGTTGGAATCTTGAAAGGAGCACGTTTGATTTTGAAAGACTTGAAGTTCTTGAACATCAAAGTTGTTGTTCTTAGAAGTAGTCATGTGAAACTCAAGAATCTTGAAGTTCTTGGAGTTAAAATTGTAATTCTTGAAGAGTTTTTCGTTGTTCTTGAAGAAGGTCTTGAATCCTCAATCGTTCTTAACGAGTCTTCCTTGAATTCTTAAAGTTCTTGAACATTAATTTGATAGTTCTTGGGGAAGTCTTGAACGTGTGAGAGAGAAAGAAAAGAGGTCTGAATTTGGGAGGACAAGGGGGAGGAATAGGAAACCCTAATTCTAGTCCAAGAAGGAAACAACTCCCAATCCAAAAGGGTGAAGTTTCAAGGAGTTAAAATTCTATTTGGACAAGGAGAGAAGGGGAGAATTTGTGTTGGAAAAGGAGAAGGGGGGCCGAAAATCCTAAGATCTAAGGAGAGAGGATTGGTCTTCTCCAAACTAAAGGGGAAAGCTTTAAAAATTTCCTTTCCTTTACTATTTCGCCCTTCTTGAATTACATTAATTCTAATTAGTAATTCTTAGGTAATTTCCTACTTAAGTAATTACTAATATTTGAGCTTGTAGGACCTCGTGCTAAAACTCCTCTTAGATAATTTTTAGCTTCTTGTGCTCACTTAAAAAGATATCCGCCTATTGAGTCACATAAATTCACTCACCCCGAAGAAAGTATTGAACTTGTGAACTTGAAAGGTCGCTAAGGAACTTGATCAATTAGAGGAAGCCAATTTGAGGACAAGTACGAAATCCTACCCGAAATTTGAGTGAACCCAAGAGTCATTCAAAAAGTGAGAGAGAGTATTTTTTTAACTAACCTCAACACATTCTTTAGTCTTGTTTCTTTTGTAGGTACATGGCTACGGAAGGAGAAAAGGTTGTGACCCATATTACTTTGGCCGACCTCTGGGCTGAAGTAAAGGCGCTTAGTATCCGAATGGAGAACCTTGAAAGAACCGCTAGTACTTGGGAGAATGCCAGGGAAGGAACTAGTGATGGTTCTACCTTAAGACCTGAACATGATGGTATTGTTTGTGAGGTGGAGAGTGACGAGGAGATTGAGGAAGATAAGGGAGCTGATTTGGTTGAGTGTGATGATGAAGTTTCTACTAACTTTTACCCCTTGCCTAGTGTTGTTAGTGATGTTTTGCAGGAATATAGGGACATGTTTCCCGAGGAGATGCCGAGTGGACTACCTCCATTTAGGGGGATACAACACCAAATTGACTTTGCTTTGGGGTCACAAATTCCGAACAAACCCGCATATCGAAGCAATCCACAGGATACTAAGGAGTTGCAACGACAAGTGGATGAGCTATTGAGTAAGGGGCTAGTTCGAGAGAGTCTAAGTCCGTGTGTCGTACCTGTGATCTTGGTTCCAAAGAAAGACGGCACCTGGAGGATGTGTGTTGATTGTCGAGCAGTCAACAAGATAACGATAAAGTATTGTCATCCTATCCCTAGATTAGATGACATGCTAGATGAGTTATGTGGTTCAAGTGTATTTTCTAAGATTGATCTTAGGTTCGGTTACCACCAAATTCGTATGCAACCGGGTGATGAGTGGAAAACTACATTCAAGACCAAGTTTGGTCTATATGAATGGTTGGTGATGCCTTTTGGTCTCTCCAATGCACCTAGTACGTTCATGCGATTAATGAATCATGTGCTTAAACCGTTTTTTAATAAGTTTGTGGTTGTCTACTTTGATGATATCCTAATTTATAGTAGAAGTTTAGATGACCATGTTAATCACTTAAGGTAAGTGTTTGAAGTGTTGAGAGCCGAAAAGCTATGTGTTAATTATAAGAAGTGTGCCTTTTGTGTGGAGAGAGTTGTATTTTTGGGATTTGTTGTAAGTATTAATGGTGTTGAGGTAGATGAATCTAAGGTTGAAGCTATTAGAGATTGGCCTACTCCTACTACTGTTTCGCATGTTAAAAGTTTCTATGGACTAGCTAGTTTCTACAGACGCTTTGTTAAAGACTTTAGCACCATAGCAGCACCACTCAAGGAGTTGGTGAGAAAAGACACGCCTTTTGTTTGGGGGGAGCCGCAAGAGGGTGCCTTCCAAGAGTTGAAACGTAGGCTTATTTCTGCCCTGTTGTTACAGTTACCTTATTTTAGTAAGGCATTTGAAATTGAGTGTGACGCCTCGGAGGTGGGACTTGGAGGTGTTCTTATGCAAGATGGGAAGTCTATTGCCTATTTTAGTGAAAATCTGAAGGTGGCTGCCTTGAATTACTCTACGTACGACAAAGAGTTGTCTGCCCTCGTGAGAGCTTTAGCTCATTGGCAACATTACCTATGGCCTAAGGAATTCATAATTAGGAGTGATCATGAGTCACTCAAACATCTTAGAGGTCAAAGAAACTAAATAAATGACATACCAAGTGGGTTGAGTTCATTGAGAGTTTCCCTTACGTAATTCATTACAAGAAGGGAAAGGAGAATGTAGTAGCTGACGCACTATCTAGGAATTTTGCTTTGGCTTTCACGTTAGCATCTAAGTTGATGGGTTTTGAGAGTATTAAGTCTATGTATGAGCATGACCCTAAACATAAAAGTGTGTGTGATACCATAACTAGTGGGCAGCGGGTTGAGAAGTATCAATGGCATAATGGGTACCTTTTTAAGAAGGGGAGAGTTTGCAAACCCGAGTCCTCGTGGGGAGAGTTGCTGGTGCATGAGGCGCATTGTGTGGGCTTGATGGGATACTTTGGGATGGATTAGACTTTAGCTATATTAGGGGAATAGTTCCATTGGCCTAAGATGAGGCGAGATGTCGAGAGAGTATGTGGAGCGTGTTTTCAGTGTAAAAGAGCTAAGTCTAGGTCTAATAATCATGGTTTGTGTACTCCCTTACCGGTTCCTACTAGTCCTTGGGTAGATGTTTAGATGGATTTTGTGATAGGGCTGTCGCGATCTCGAGGTGGTCATGATAGCACTTATATGGTTTTTGATAGGTTTTCTAAGATGGCTCATTTCATTCCTTGTAAAAAAAATGTGATGATGCACAACATGTTGCTTCTTTGTTTATTGCTAATGTATTAAAGTTGCATGGTGTGCATCGAACTATTATTAGTGATAGGGATGCTAAGTTTTTGAGTCACTTTTCGAAGTGTTTGTGGGGTGATCTTGGCACCAAATTGTTGTTTTTCACATCACATCATCCACAGACTGACGGTCAAACTGAGGTTGTTAATCGCACCTTGGGAGCTCTTCTTCGAGCTTTGACCAAAGGGAAGTCCGGCACTTGGGCTGACCGATTACCTATTATGGAGTTTGCATATATAGAACTGTTCATCGCATGACTAGCATTACTCCATTTGAATGTGTTTATGGTTTTAATCCTTTGATACCACTTGATCTTGTTCCTTTGCCGACAGATGCAGTTATTAGCATTGATGGAGAAAACCGGGAAGCCACGTTGCTCGAATTACATGCTAAGGTGGGGAAAACTTTGGAGGATGCCTATGAAAAGGTAGTGGTCAAGAAGAATAAAGGAAGGAAAAAGCTGGACCTAAACAAAAGTGACTGGGTTTGGGTGCACTTCTGCAAGGAACGATTTCCGAACCATAGGAAAGGGAAGTTGGCTCCGCGAGGAGATGGACCATTTCAAGTGTTGCAGAAGATCAATAATAATGCTTATGTCATAGATCTGCCTGATGATTATGCTGTTTCTAAGACATTCAATGTCACTGACTTGACTCCTTGTGTTGCTTTGAAAGATGAAGAAGGTTCGATTTCGAGGATGAAATCTTCCCAAGAAGGGGAGGATGATGCAGGTCACCTGATCATGATACGTTTAAGCCTTCAAGACCATTCACGAGAAGTCAAGCTAAAGAGATTCATAATGCACAATTAATGGTGAAGAAGAGCCAAGCGTTTCTAAGCACATTGTGACGTTTGGCGTGTGATGCTTGTTACTGTGTTGAGATTATTGTGTAGTTATGGAAGACATTAGTTCTTAGTTATTTGGAGTCCTGCGTGACCGTCGAATTACTTAGCCATTTGTGGCCTTTTTTTGTTAGTTGTTTGTTTCCTAGTTAACTTAAGACAAGGCTCATTCTATATAAGTCTAAACACTTTATTATTTTTGGTACCTTACATTATTTTGATAATAGAAAATCGGCAGCCATATTGCTCCCAAAAACGTGTGACTTAAACCTGTCCAATTTTGGTGTGATTCAAAATTGAACTCGTTCTTTGTTTGATCGAACAATTTGCAAGATAATCGTTCTCTTGAGGGTCGTTCGTATAGTATAGGTACTCGTTGATTTCATCAAGAAGGCAAGTAGACTCGTACCTACTTGTTGTCTTGATAATTCATAGAGCGTCTTGCTTCTATCTTTTGTTTTCTTGTTTTCCGTGTTTTCTACTGCATCATGCCTTTCCTAGTAAGCGTGAACGACTCTTTCACCATCGTCTCCTCCACAGCTGCGCTGATCGCCGGTAGAGAAGCAATGGTTGTGCTCTTGACGATGGATGTCACTTCATGAGCTCACACTAAGTATCTTGAAAGCCATTAGAAATGGTGATGAAAAGATAAGGAAAAACGAGAAATGAAAAAGTAAAAGGTTTCTTAGAAACAACAATGGAGTTGCAGGAAAAATTTCAGATAAGCTGTTCAAGTAGTAAGAAAAGAGGAAAGGATCGAGTCTTACAGGCAAGGTCATCATGACCTTGGTAATTGCTGTGGTGTCAAAACCCGTTGAAGACCACCACGTATCCGGAGCTTTAAATGAATGTGATTGGACATCCTTTCAGATTTAAAATGATGACGGTTGTGAGGTAAATCCCGCCTAAAAAGTTCTTTTGGAACACACCAAAGATCATGTCACTCTTCGATAATTCTCGAGAATTATCCGAAAAATGAAAGGACTATCTATATTAGTAAAATCTGACCTTGACACATGGATAGTTCACATGGCGACACCATGTTGCTTAGGATAAGTTTCGCCCTGGGGATGAACGAACAGCGGATGTCTGCCATCACGATAATTATCTTCGATTTGGTAGCTCCTTTCTGGGGAGATGGGAGCAGTGCCCGATAAAAGCACTCCAAAGACGGCTCCGGGGATCCATTGATGAAGTTATAGTTCGAAGTGTTGCTTGGTCTTCAACTGCCTCCGAATTATTCAAGATCCATTCATATTCACTATGCCTGATGCTTATTCCATAACTGGCGAGTATATCAGCCACTAACAACCACCCAGAGCAATGTGTGAGAGTGGAACTAGATATGTGAACGTTATGCTTAGGCTATAAATTGTTAAATTATTTAAGCATTACCAACTTTATTTGAAGATTTTTTGGGAGAGAATTCTAGAGTAAGAAGTCTTCTAGATAATGTAAAGATTAAAAAAAAATCTAGGAGAAAAATCTAGAGAAGATTTATCTAGATAAATTCTAGAACTAGGTAGTTGGAAGAAAATTCTAGGTTATGGACTAATTTATAAATATAGAGGGACTTGTATAATAAATTTTATTTGCTAGTTAGTCCCTAGGAAACTAGTATAAATAGGAGGCAATTCATTTGCCAAACCACTCAAGCAAAAAAAACAAAGAAAACAAAGTGAGAAAAATAGGAGAGTGAGAGCAAAAATAAGAGTGTAGCAACAAATAAGTTGCTAAGTGTGAATAAGGAAAAAATTGTGAGAAAAATATTTGTAAGATCAAAGTTGTTCTTGAGTTTTCAATAATAAAACTCTCAAGTTGTGAGCAACCGATTGTGTTCAACAATTGGTATCAGAGCGGGTCGATCAAGAGCGGCCGTAATTCAAGAAAACGTCTTTCAGCAACAACTCACTAGCTCGAGTCTATGGCGGATTTTTCAAGTTCCCTCAATAGCGTTGAGAAGCTCAATGCTAGCAACTATGGTTCGTGCAGCACAAGGATGAAATATTATTTCATCGGTCAGCAGCTATGAAAAATCGTTGGTGGCTCAGATCCTTAGGCACCAAAAGATGTTGAAGCAGCAAAAAGCTGGAATGTCAAGGCTGGAAAGGCTATGTATGCTCTCACGGTCTCGGTGGATGATGAGTTCTTGCAGCGAATCAAGAACACCAAAACTCCCAAAGAAGCTTGGGACATGTTGGCAATAATATTTACAAAGAAAATGATGCGAGATTACAAAGGCTTGAAAATGAGCTTTTGTCGATTTCGCAATGGGATATGTCCATCAACCAATATTTCACAAAGGTTAAATCTTTGTGTGATGAGATATCAAAGTTGGATCCTGAAAATGCTATCAAGGAAGCAAGAATGAAGAGAATTATCATTCATGGCCTAAAGCCGGAATATAAAGGGATCATCATAGCCACACGTGGATGGGCCACCAAACCAACTTTATCAGAGTTGGAAAATTTATTGGCCAACGAAGAAGACTTGGAGAAGCCATTATCAAGTCTTAATATAAAGGGTGAATAAAGTGCGCTCTTTAATAAAGGGCAAAAATATAACGCTCGAGGTAGAAGAGGCAGTAAACCATTCAACAGGCAAGGTTACCAAAGACATGGTGAAGAGAGAAGCTCTCAACCAGGGGGAGAACGAAGCCGACGACCCGACAAGCGTGCAAACCAAGGCGCTAACAATCGACAAGATGGCAAGTGCTACACCTGTGGAAAGAAGGGACACTATGCTTGAGATTGCTGGTACAAGAAAGTTGAAGGTAATGTAGCCACCCATATCCAAAATAAGGAATACGCTGAAGAAGTTTTGGATCTCGAGACCTCTTATGCGGTTGATGAAAGCATGATACAAGAAGACTCATGCGCCAAGCACTCTGTCGAGACAACAACAGAATTAGCACTTGCAACTGTAAGTGAAAAGTTAGTCGATTATGAACATGATTGGATTGTTGATTCTGGGTGCTCCAATCATATGACCGGTGACGAGAAGAAGTTGTCGGACATAAGCGAATACAAAGGCGGACGAGTAGTGGTGACCGCAAATAATTCAAGAATGCATATAACTCACATTGGCAAGACATTGTTCATGCCTCGTTCTAGCTCAAGACAAATACAACTTCAGAATGTCTACCACGTTCCAGGTATGAAGAAGAATCTTTTGTCTGTATCGCAACTAACATCTTCGGGCAACTACGTCGTGTTCGGGCCAGACGATGTGAAGATATGCCGAAACCTAAAAGTTACAAGTCCACCAATGATGCAAGGTAAAAGAGTAGAGTCTATCTACGTGATGTCAGCAGAAACAGCCTACGTAGACAAGACTCGGAGTAATGAGACTGCTGACCTATGGCATGCACGTGTTGGGCACGTGAGTTATAGTAAATTGAATATCATGATGCAGCAGTCTAAGTTAAAAGGTCTCCCCAAACTCGAGATCAGAGGAGACACTGTTTGTGCTGGATGCCAGTACGGGAAAGCACATCAACTGCCCTATCAAGAATCCAAATA
>MCJB01050131.1:1745-48556 GCA_002018475.1 Nicotiana obtusifolia
GTCAGCATGCGAACCGCAAATCCAGATGCGACGAGAGCAAAACTGGCTAGTGTGATTTGCGATGGATGATGAAGATTTGCGAACCACATTCCTGTTCTGCGACAGGAATGCGGTTCGCATTTGTCCAACCTGGCAAAACTGACCGACATTCGCCTCGGGTTTTGGGCCTCTATAAATAGGTTTTATAGGGTTTTGTGAAGGCATTCTTGTCAGAACTTAGAGTACAAAGTACGGCTTTGATTATTTTCGAATTCTTAGAAGCTTTTGGTGATCAAAACCCTCTATTTTTGTAAGATGATATCAGTTACTTTTTCTTGTTCTTTAATTCTCAGCATGTGTAGCTAAACTTAAACGCTGAGGTTGTGAACCCTAGATGGGTAGAATGGTATTGAGAGTTTGATATTGAATCCAATTTCGTAAGAAGCTTGATATTTATTTATTTCTCGTTTTTCAATTAATCGTTAGTGGTTGTAAACATTAACGAATGCCAATTAACGCTATCTTATCTTGGAAAAGTGAGATAGGGTTTGGTAGCAATAAATAACAGAAATTCAGGGCTTTAAACCTTGTCTAACGAAATCACTTAGGAATAAGTAGATTTTAATTTGGCAAATAATTGGTTGTTCTTAAGATCGACTCTTTTGTATTCGGGAGAATCGTAAGGGGATACATTATCCAAGTATTGGGAAATATTGGATAAATACATTAAACACCAATTGCATATCAAGAACGGAATTCAATATCAATATCAAGAACATTCTACTACATTAAAGGGGAACACAACCTCGGTTTCTTAAAATTCATAGTTCTCACGTTCAAACTATTCTTAAACATTAGTTCTTAGTTCTCAGTTTTCCTTTTATTACGTATTAAACACTTCTTTATTTTATTTGGCTACTTGATAGAATTACGACTAAGTAAAGTATTACATTAATTGGACAATAGTTTCACGCCTATTCCCTGTGGGATTCGACCCCAACCTTGTTGGGTTACTATATTGACATCGATCGCTTACACTATTGTTAAGGTGTAATTTGAGCAAATCAGGTATAAATTTATCCAAACACAGTATAAATTTAATCTCACATCTTATTTCACCTTATCCCTAGTACTAAACGACCCCTAAGCTCCTTCAGATTTTATGGCACGATTAAGAGGAGTTGTTCGAACTATGCAGTCTAAAAGTGTTTTGTTCTAAAGTGATGTAAATTAAGAGTCCACCAAACTATATAGAAAACCTGGTTCACTGTCAGTTTCCTCAGAACGCACACAACGCAATAAGTAAAAGACACAGCAAAGTTTTACGTGAAAAACTCCCAGCTCAAAGGATTAAAAACCACGACCTACACTCGTAGGATTTCAACTTCACTGATTGAGCAAACTTTAGATTACAACATAATGTAATCTAGGAATTAACCTCTTAATCTCTCACCTACTTGTAATAATTCTATTACAAGCCTTTTTGTAATAACTATAATACAAAGCATACACTTTGACTAATTCTAGCCAAAACACAAACACAAGGTTTATGGTTTTACAAATGATCTCCTACAAAAATGCTTCTAAGTAAGTTGGGTAGGAGTTACAAATAGATAACACTAACAAAGATACAACAATACTAAAGACATATGATAGATTAGTGCTGGGATCTGGTCCTTGGTTCTATTGTTGCTTTGTTCTTCAATGACTTGAAAGTCAGCAACACACTTGAGAGAGAATTTATGATTTAGGGTTTTGCAAGTGTGTACATTTCCCTTGCCTCATGTTGGTAATATATAAGTGAGATCATTGGGATGATGCATGCAATTAACCAGTACAGGGCATGCTCCATAAAGTAACTGCTGCAATATTGCGTGTGCAGAAAACTGTGCAGCGACTTTACAGCTGTAGAGAGTTGACTTGTACTGTTATCAGAGGAACTGATGGACATATGTTCTCTCTCCCGTTTCTTAAGACTTGTTATTCTTGAGCACTTTGAGGATGTGTAACAGATTCCCAATCTGGTTCTTATTAAGAAGTTTGTTAGATCATCAAAATACATAGTCACTTAACAATTTCCCCCTTTTTGATGATGACAAACTTATAATTGAAGTCCCCCTGAGAACTAGATCTTCCTATAAAAAGACTTTATTCCCCCTGAGAACCTGAGGACCTGTTCCCCTTCTCAATTTTCTTCCCTCTTTTGGTATCATAAAAAGATTATACACAAGTAAATGCAAAAAGAAGTCTAGCAAAATTAACTCAGGCCACATGTGTGCACACAACATGGTTAAAAACAGAGCGCAAGAGTATAACACGCATAGCAAAAGATGAGATGCTCATTAATTTAAAAAGAAGAAATCATAGATAGTAGCACCATTGTTACAAAAACATCCACACAAAAAAACAAATTAAAGTACTAGCCATAATAACAACAAAAGACACTAGGGTAGGACAGACATCATTCAACTGGACACTAGGAAAGGAACTGTTTAAGGGGCACGAGAAGGGGGAGGGAAGGATGAGGAGTCAAGGGTTATGAGAAGAATGCCCATTCGAGCATTTGTAGACACTTGCTCGTTAATCAGCCGCTCTTTCAGGTCCTCGACCTGTTTCCTGAGATCTGCATTTTCAATGGTCAGGCGAGCAACCTCTATGCCTTGTGCACTGCTAGAACCAGGGGCCTCCTTGGCCTGTCCTTCAAGAATGGCATTCTGTGCCTTCAACCTCCTTATTTCCTCATTTGCAGCATTCTGAGCATCAACCAATTGAGAAATAGTGGAATTGTTGCAAACACCCCCTTTCCTGTCAATACACTCACATTCTTCCAACGTTGTCTTTGAGAAAGTTTGCTTGCGAATTTCCATTGTTGCTCTTCCCAAAGAGACTTTGAAGAATTCAAACACCTTAGTGAGCAAGAACCCTTAAGGCATACTATGGTTTCCATCCTTGAAGTCTGCCGCGTTCTTCATATGTTCAATCATAAGACCAGGCAGATTGATGGTGATGTAGACATCCAGGACTTCCATGAGGAACGGGTCTGCTTTTGAAGTAATTGAACACCTTTCTGCGCGAAGCAAGACTCACCATTTCAAACATAAGTTGATACACTGAAAGGAGGGCCTCCTTGTGAACCCCTTCCCCCTGCTGCACAGCTTGATCCTTCAGAATGTCTCTTCTAAAGTTAGAAGAACGGGTCCCTTCAATGGATGAGAGCCCTTCAGTAGGCACTCCCAAAATATTCCCTAAAACAGCCTCGTCCATCACAAAATCTACTCCATTGACCTTTAAGCAAATGTTATCATCTTCCACTGTAAACATATCTGCGTAGAAGCTACGAACCTCTCCCTCATAAACCTTGGGACTCTCATTGGTGATCAAATGAGTCCACTTCTGAAACTCAGATATGCCAAACAACTGTCTCATCCCTGACATTTAAGAATGTCAGCTTCAAAAGTTATGCCCATAGCACCCTCTGCTTCCTAAGTTTTTCTCAGCGCTCAGCCTTTGACACGGTCACTTTGGCCTTCTTAGAGGAACCAGGTTCCTCTTTGTCCCTAGCCTTCCTCTTCACAGACTTCCTCACATTTTTCTTCTTCTTTTCAGACTTCTCTCTCTCGACACTAACCTCTCCTAGGCTTTAGAATCATAGGTTTCTTAGAGGATTTACGAATCAAGGAAGCAGGTTCCTCATTCACCTCTTCATCGCCAACATGGACAACATGTGTTGGAGGCATATCCTCTTCATTTACCAGCTTTTCCCCTTTCACCAACCTCATTCTTTTCTTTCCTCTTTGTTTTTTCTCATAACAGTCTCATAAGCTTCTTTCTTTTGCAGCCTTGTAGTGGGTCTTGTCAACTTGAACAAGTATAACTTGACCCGATTTGAGGGGCGGTCCATTTTTGGCTATACATACATTTTCACAAATTTAAAAATGGGCTCTTTGGGAACTGCCCTACCACTTCGAGCAGTAATGAAGCTTGCCATAGTCACATTATCATAGTCTTCCTCACTGTTTTCGTTTTCCTCTTCAGACAAAGGTCTCATTTCAAGAATAACAAAGTTAAAAGGCTCAACATCAAAGTGAGGAGAAGGAGCAGGATCAGTACTGACATGGGGCTCTTTAGAGGAGCAAGGAGTTTCATCCCAAGTAGGAGTAGAGTGCTCTTCTTGGGCAGAGGGATCAGGTCCCTCTGTTGTTTCCCCGATAGTACTGACTGGGCCCAAGCTTTCAAAAGGCACCAGTTCCCCACCCTCAGAACTATGACCTTCACCTTCCCCCTGAACCCAGTGGTCTCATCATCACACTCATACCCTCCAACCAATCCTCCTTCTATAGCAATCAGTAGCATGTTCTCAATAGCTTCTTTCTCGTTCACCACCAAAATAGAATCAGAAGATGCAGGAGGAACATTACCTGTGGGAGTGGCAATATTCAGATCAAAACTTGGAGGAGGCCCTGCTGATACTTTACCACTACCAACAACCTCTTGTTGGGTTTCAGAGAATTCCCCAACCTGTTGACTGGAAACCTCTCATCCCTCTTCTCTGTCTACTATTTCATCGTCTGCCTCGTCGAGGCAGAGAGAGAGGTTGTAGTAACAAATATTTTGGGGTTCTGAGTCTTACAACTGTGGTGAGAACCAGAACTCGAAGGCGTTGGAGAAGAACCAGTAGGTGGTTGTTGGTCTGGTGTGGGGTTTTGACTGGGTAATGGTTGGGACTCAAACTCATGCTCCAGTGCTTTGTGAGACGAAGACACTGCAGGGATGACACTGGAAGTGTTTGAAAACTCTAGATTCTGAGACATAGTGAAGTTTGGAAGTAGAGACACGAGACAAGACAGATAGGGGGTGAGGATCGTTGGGAAAGAAATGTCTTTTGGGGTTATTTAGAGGGGGTGGGGGACCAGTTACAAACGGGTATAACTTATTGGGTAGACGGGTCGATTTGTAACGGGTGTGACGTTTGAGTTTTAAAGGGATGAGAGAGAGGCGGAAACATTTAATGACGTGGCACTTTTATAGCCGTTTAAGATGTGCATGAGTGTAAAAGGAGCTACTAACCTGAGTGAAAGGAACCAGGTTCCTTAACTGAGTTTTGTAAATATGAGCTTCATCCTTTTACCAAGATGCAAGGTTATTGGCTGCTTGTTTACTCTGTAATTCCCATGCGTGTTTACTTGTAACGGTATAGAGATGAGTTAGAGTTCTCCAGAAAATACTTTTTAGAAATTTTACCTGTTCATTCTTTCATAGCCAATCATTATGGGACCTGGTACTCAGATTGATTTTATCAGCCCCAATGCTAGTCAATTCTTTTCAAAGTGCTCTCTGCTCAATGCTTTGGTGAAGATATTTGAAACCTGGTCCTCTGTTTTGCAAAACTTCATGCAGATGAGGCCTTTTTCAACATTATCCCTGAAAAAATAATGTCGCACATCAATGTGCTTAGTTCGCTTATGCTAAACCGGGTTCTTTGCCATGTCGAGAGCACTTGTATTATCACACAGTAATGGCACACACTCCGAGAAAACACTGAAATCCTCAAGTTGTTGTTGATCCACAACAGTTGAGCACAACAAGAGGCAGTTGTCACATATTCAACTTTTGCAGTTGAAAGAGCCACCGATTTTTGTTTCTTTGTAAGCATGACCCCCGAAAGTGTGCCATGCCAGATGTGCTCTTTCTATCCACTAAATAACCAGCCTAATCAGTACCAGCATACCCAAATTAAGTAAAAATTATCTCCTGAAGGATAGTAGAGAAAGGTTCTGCGTTCCTTTGAGATACCTTAGAATCCTCTTGGCAGCTTTCAGATGAGATTCCTTTGGGCTGGATTGAAATCTAGCACATAATATCACACCGAATACAATATCAGGTCTGCTAGCTGTGAGATACAAGAGTGAACCAATGATACCTCTGTACATGATTCCGTTTACAGGAGAACCAGGTTCATCCATGTCTAGACGAATGGCAATGGCAATAGGAGTATCAATGATTTTTGAACTATCCATCTCAAATTTCTTCAGGAGCTCTTTAATGTACTTCTACTGACTTATCATCGTTCCCTTAGGGGTTTGCTTAATTTGCAACCCTAAGAAAAAATTCAATTCCCCCATCATTGTTCATTTCAAACTCGCTTCCCATAAGCTTTGCAAACTCCTCACACAAGAAATCATTTGTTGCACTAAAGATGATGTCGTCAACATAAACTTGCACAATGAGCAGGTTCCTCCCTCGTTTCTAAAAAATAGGATGCTGTTGATTTTTTCTCTTGTAAAGCCATTTTCCAGAAGGAACTTGGACCTCCTTTCATACCATGCATGAGGGGCCTATTTCAGCCCATATAGTGCCTTGTCAAGTTTGAATACATGTTCAGGATGCTCATGACACTCAAAACCAGGTGGTTGTTTGAAAAAGACTTTTTCCTTTAAATATCTATTCAGAAATGCACTCTTGACATTCATTTGGAACAATTTGAATTCCATATGAGATGCAAAGGCAATAAGGATGCTTCCATTCGAGCAACTAGGGCAAAAGTCTCATCATAGTCAATCCATCCTTCTTGATTGTAGCCTTGAACTACTAACCTGGCCTTGTTCCTTGTTGTATTTCCAAACTCAGCAAGCTTGTTTCTGAACACCCACCTGGTTCCTATAACAGTTATGTCTGAGAGTCAAGGAACCAGGTGCCATACACGGTTCCTCTCAAATTGGTGGAGTTCATCTTGCATAGCAATAATCTAGTTGACGAGTGTCTAGCATATATAAAATTCTAACTCGTACTTTGTCAAATAATAGTATAGAAAGATGTCGAACCCACAGAGATTGGTTTATCTATTCTACAAACGTTTCTTGTTTTAATTACTATTTGAGAAAATCAAAAACAGTTAAGTTGTGAATTAACTAACTAAAAATGCACGAATAGAGCAATAGAAGATATTTTATTTTTCACAAATATAATAAAAAGGTGTTGGGATCCTAACTTCACTTAATATTTCTATTATATAGTAGAATTATTATTCTTCCATTTCTATTTCTCAAAAATGTATAAATGCCTCTCTCGAATACAAATAAGTGTAAAATTAGTTATAACATAAAAAAGATAGATGTTACTGAATAAATATTAACATCTATCAATACTACAATTAACTATATTATTTTTTCCGCCTCTCTTGATTACAGAATTAATAAACAGTTAATATGTAGTACAAGATAGATAGATGTTAATAAATCAAATAACGTCTAACTATAAAAGCAGATAAAAGTTAAGAAAAACGTTTTAGCTCAAGCATGTGAATTTGAGGAATAATATCTACTATTATATAGAAATATTAAGATCCGTCTTTCTCCAACACAAGAAAAGTTACTCCATACTGGAATTAGTACTAACAATGAAAATATTCTTGTCCATTAAATAAGAAAATAGAAAGAAATATTCAAGGAGAATAATTCCCCTTATTTAATTAAAAGCAGGAACTAGAGTAATTTCCTATACTGGAATTTATTTAGAAAAAACAACTAAACCACTATTACGATTTAAAAGAAAAGATAATTCAATACTAGTGAAAGAAATAAAATAGAGAAGCTTATTAAAAATTTGGATTCAGACTTCTAGCTTTAAGCTTTCTCTCCACTCCGATGCCTTCTTCTGATCGGGCAACATCTTCTTATATAAGAAAATTTCATGATGACTTCTCGATTTGGTGCTAGATTTCTATGGAAAATCTAGATTTTGAATTTGCAGAGATGAGAATTATGTCATTCTAAATTTAGATTTTGTCGATTTCATCATGGCAAATCGAGACTGGGTTATTGTCACAACAATAATGAATAATAGCTCGATCTTACACTTCTTTGTTGTATTTTTATTGAATATTTGTTTTACTTTTTTTCATGTTGCGCACAACAATTCTTCTATAATTATTCCTGCAAAATAAAGTTAAGAATATGGAGGAAACATGATAATTTATTTGTTTTCATGAGAGAAATTATGTGCTTAACATCTGGTAAAATGCACTTATCACCAGTCAGCATCTTTCAATGCTTCCTTGATATTTTTGGGCTTAATTTGAGAAAGGAAAGCTGAGAAGGCAAGCGAGCTTCTTGTTGTTGATTTGGTTTAAATTCCTGAATCAAGAGGAGTGATCACATTTTGGAGAGGGTGTGAACTTTTGTGCTTCCATTTAGACACTTGGATCGCATTGTGTGAAGACCCAGGTTCCTCTAAATGGGATCCATTGTTGGCATCTACGAATGGGTGAGTACCACTTCTCTCCTCAGCATCAGGGGTTCCTTGCACGGCATCAGTAACTCTATCTTCTGCTTCAGTTGTTGTAATGGAGAACCAGGTTTTTCTGTATCAGATGGAGGTTCTGTTATATTCTCTTCATTGGATTCCTTGACTTGACTCATCAAATCAGCCTTTTCATTTGCCATATCAATAACTTCTCCAGGAACCTTTGACTACTCTCCGTGTTGATCAATCTTATCATGTAAATCTTTTCCACATAAATGGTGTGATTCATCAAAGATTACATGTATGCTTTCTTCAACACATTGAGTCCTTTTGTTGTAGACCTTGTATGCTTTTCTTTGTGAGGAATATTCCTTCATCAATTTTTTCCAGCGCTTCCTTACCATTATTGAGAACGAAGCTTTTGCAGCCAAACATTCTTAAGTGAACTAGCTTGAGTTTCCTCCTATTCAGCAATTCATACGAAGTTTTGTTTAAGAGGGACCTAATCATACACTTGTTTACCAAATAGCAAGCAGTGTACCCAAAAACCTTTTGCTATGCTACTGTCAATTAGCATAGTCTTTGCCATATCTTCAAGAGTCCTATTTTACCTCTCCACGAGACCATTTTGTTGGGGTGTTCTGGGAGCTGAAAAATTATGACTTATACCATTTTCAGCACATAATTCATCAAATTTTGCACTATCAAAATCTGTGCCATTATCAGACCTTATACTCACAACATTATGGCTCATCTTCACTTGAATCTGCTTCACAAAGGCAGCAAAGACTAAAAAAGTTTCATCCTTGATTCTGAGAAACAAGGTCCATGTGAATCTGCAGTAGTCGTCAACTATGATGAAAAACTACTTCTTTCCTCCTCTACTTGGCACCCTCAAAAGTCCACATAGATCCCTATGGAGGAGTTTAAGTGGCCTTGAGGTGCTTACTTCATTTTTGGGCTTGAAGGAGGACCTGACTTGATTTCCTCTTACACATGCATCACACACCTTATGATCTTTGAACCTTGACTTAGGCAGCCCACGAACCAGGTCCTTCTTGACCAACTTGTTTAGCAACGAAAAGCTTGCATGTCCCAATCTTCTGTACCACAGCTCAGCGTCATCATAAACAGCACTCAAACATGTAAGATCCCCTTTGTGTAAAGACTCAAAATCAGCAACATATATATTTTTGAATCTTTTCGCCAACAGAACCACTTCATCAGTCACAAGATTTGTGACAGTGCAAGTCTTTGATAAGAATTTCACTTTGTTTCCTTTGTCGCAATTTGAGAGACACTCAATAGACTATATTTCAAGCCATTCACATAGTACACATTGTCAATTGAATGAGTACGCATCTTCCCAACTCTTTCTACTCCCAGAATGTATCCCTTTTTGCCATTGCCAAAGGACATCACTCCCTCCTTGCAGCGCTTTGAGTGAAAGAAA
Source organism: Nicotiana obtusifolia (assembly GCA_002018475.1). NCBI lineage: Eukaryota > Viridiplantae > Streptophyta > Magnoliopsida > Solanales > Solanaceae > Nicotiana > Nicotiana obtusifolia. Next base: position 11,419 of record MCJB01050131.1, read on the forward strand.
ATCATCACTACTTCCAGTCATATTCATATACCATTTTTGGCCGCTTCCTTTCACTGCTCCCTGCACAAGAAAATCCAGGATTAGACTTAGGAACCCAAACAAGTTTGAGTCCCTTGTAGTGAGGAACAGGGAGAATTAAACTTTTTTTGTCCAAGCAGGCATTACATTTTTTTATTGGAGGGACCATGTTCTTTAGCAGTAGGTACCTTTTCAACAAAAACTTTATTTTTCTGTTGGGACTAAATTCTAGCCTTAAAGGTTTCTTTAAAGTGCCCGGTGTTACCACAGTGAGTGCAAAGCCAGTTATCAGGAACAGTAACATACTTGCTATGTGGATTGTATGGAGTCTTTTCCTTTTGGAACCCGATTCCCTTCCTGTTCCCCCTGTTGTTTTTATACATGCCAGTGATTGTATCAGAGGACCAGGTCCACTTTAGAGATTTTTCTATGTCATTTTTAACTCTACCTAGGTCTTCCTGAAGTTGTCTATTTCTTTCAAGTTCAGCATACAGACTAGATTTCACCATTTTGAGCTCATTTTCAAGCTTAAGGTGTGCCTCACTTGCAACTTCCTTTCCCTTTTGGATGTTTCCAGAACTGTTTTCCCTTTTTAATTCCTCAATTGTTTCTTTTAGATCCACAACTACTACCAATAGGTCATCTGTCTCACGCTCTACACTTTCAATTCTTGTCATATTTCTCATGCTCTACGTTTTCAATTCTTTTAGTTAGAGCATCTTTTTCTTTCTTTAGAACCTCAATAGTTTCTTTTAAGTTAACCACTACGACTACCAGATCATCTCTCTCATGTTCCACCTCTCCTAGTTCCACAATTAACACATTTTTATCATTTATAAGATTATGATAAGCATTAATTAAAACAGTGGCTAAGGATATAAGCTTCTTTTGAGAGTAAGACTTCAAATTTCTCTAAACGTCTAGAAAGTTTACCTCATCATCTTCATCATCGTCAGATTTTGCCATCAGGGCAAAGATAGAGTCACATTCAGCTGCTTCGATTTCAACTGCCATCATGGAGGTGTCACCTTGTTCATCATCTTCCCCAGATTCACTGGAGGAATCTCCCCATGCAGCAAGAGCTTGTTTCACAACATTGTCATCATCTTTTCTCTCGAATCTCCTGTCAGGAACCGGGTTCCTCTTGGGTGTTTTGTCTGTGTTGTGCTTGTACTAGTCTTGCTTGAGAAGAGGACAATCTTTGATGAAATGTTTTGGCTTCCCACATTTATGACTCAAGTCATAACCTTTTGGTTTGCTGGAGCTACCCCTTTTTGGAATGCCTCCATTTCTGCGAATCATTTTCTGAAATTGCTCTTTTAGGTAGGCTATGTCAGCATCCTCACCACTTGAGTCATTGTGGTCTGCCTTGAGGACCAGATTCTTCTCCTTTTTGGGTTCTCTTCTTCCATGGTCCTTCTTCTTATTCATTTCATAAGTCTTCAGATTTCCAATGAGTTCATCAATGGTCAGCTTTTGTAGATCTTTTGCCTCTGTGATGGCATTGACTTTGCTTTCCCAAGAGCCAGGTAATATGCTAAGTATTTTCCTAACAAGTTTGTTTCTTGGAATGATTTTTCCTAGAGAGTGAAGCTCATTGATGATGGAGGTGAATCGAGTATGCATGTCCTGAATGGACTCATCATCCTCCATCCTAAAGAGTTCATACTCAGTAGTGAGCATGTCGATCTTTAACTGCTTGACTTGAGTTGTTCCTTCATGTGCGGTTTGGAGAGCCTCCCAGGTCTCCTAGGCAGATTGACAGGCAAAGATTCTGTTATACTCGTCTGGACCAATACCACATACGAGGATCTTTTTTGCTCGGAAGTTTTTCTCTATAGCTTTGCGGTCAGCATCGTTGTACTCCTTCCTTGTTTGTGGAACTGTCACTGCTGGCTCCCCAATGGTCTTCATGGGAACGAAACGGCTATCACGGATGACATCCCAGAGCTCAGAATCCTCAGCCATGATAAAATTATGCATCCTTGTCTTCCACCATCCGTAATATTGTCCATTGAATCTTGGTGGTTTGTAGGTTGATTGACCTTCTCCAAAGTTTGGTGGAGCAGCCATCTGGATCCTTTCTAGGTGTTAGCCTTGTAGAAAGAACCTGCTCTGATACCAATTGATGTAAACTAAGGGTCCACCAAACTGTATAGAGAACCTAGTTCTTTATTAGTTTCCACAGAACAAACACACACAGCAGTAAGTAAAAGACACAACAAAGTTATACGTAGAAAACTCTCAGCTTACGGGATTAAAAACCACGACCTACACTCGTAGAATTTCAACTTCACTAACTGAGCAAACTGTAGATTACAACATATAGTAATCTAGGAATTAACCTCTTAATCCCTTACCTACTTGTAATAACTTTATTACAAGCCTCTTCGTAATAACTCTATTACAAAGGACACACTTTGATTTACTCAAGCCAAAACACAAACACAAGGTTTATGGTTTTATAAATGATCTCATACAAAAATGCTTCTAAGTAAGCTGGGTAGGAGTTACAAATAGATAACACTAACAAAGATACAACAATACTAAGGACATATGATAGACTTAGTGCTGGGATTTGATCCTTGGTTCTGTTGTTGCTTTGTTCTTCAATGACTTGAAAGTCGGCAGCACACTTGAGAGAGAATTGATGATTTACGGTTTTGCAAGTGTGTGCATTTTACTTGCCTCATGTTCATAATATATAAGTGGGGTCATTGGGATGATGTATGCAATTATCCGGTACAAGGCATGCTCCATAAAGTGACTGCTGCATTGTTGCGTGTGCAGAAAATAGTGTAGTGACTTTACAGTTGTAAAGAGTTGACTTGTACTGTCAACAGAAGAACTGATGGACATCTGTTTCCTCTCCCATTTCTTTGACTCAAGTTGTTGGGACTTGTACCAGACTTGAGACTTATTGTTCTTGAGTACTTCGATGATGTGTAACAGGTTTCCAATCTGGTTCTTATTAAGAAGTTAGTTAGATCATTAAAATACACAAAGGCACTTAACTTAACATAAAGTTACTGTGAACCTAATCTATCAAATCTACTGCAATTCAAGAATTATATAATGAAATTAATAGTTGAATCTACCATCCATCTTATTATCGGGTCTTGTAAGTTAGATAGTGACGAAGTTGTAGGCAAGTTTGTGAGGTTGTGATCTAATTCGGATCCCAAATGCTATCTTCCGTCCATTTACAAGCCTAATCTCGTGTAAGCTGATTTATTGGCCCTACCATTAGTCAATCAAGGGGAGTAGTCTTCTGGTTCGCTTCTTCCAGTTGTTCAAACATTTAAAGAGTGAATTGTAATGAGAACTGCACCTTTCTTTGCTCTATAAATAGAACCAACTGACGACACGTGGGATCAAACCAGCATGAAGACAACAGTTCCAGCTTTAGATGCTTAGAAGGAGAGGAGCGAGTTGATGTTTATCCCGACATTGTTTATCTACAGCAAGAAGATAAGGAAATAACATGGTCAGAGTTAATCTATGTGTATGAGCATTAATAAAAACAAAGAAAGCAATTAGAAACATCACAATCGCTTTAGGATGTCTTAACTTTTTTATTTAGGCAATTAAAAGCAAGTAGTAGTTGAAATAACTAAGCATCTTAACACAACAATCAATATAGAAAATTTCAGCAGAACTAAATCTCACCTTCGGAGAACAACAGGAGGAAGATTTGAAACAGGGTAACAATGACCACAAAAGCATAGGGATGGCTAAGCATACACCGTACTGAGAATAGTTGGGACACGCGTCGTTCTTTACCAATATAATTAGTAAAAGTTTGATGGTACGACGAAGGGTACTTTTGTAATATTATTGTTTCTTATGGGCATTTTGGTTCTTGGCTTCAACTCTTTATTTCCCCTTTTGCTGACGCGTTAGAACTGTGTGAAATTTTTTAGGTAAAGTTAATTTACTAAATGCTCGTAAAAAAGTTGAATGGTTATTTTTTTCCTCTTAAACATAATTTTTTAAATATTTTCTAACTAAAAACCTAACTTTTCAATAAATGATAAATTAAATTGTATAATAATGAATCAGGTAAATGAGTATAAAAACGAATGGCATAGTTTCCTTACAACAGCTACTTAGCAGCCTATTCAATGCATTAAAATTGCTTTTTATCTTCCAATGCCTATTCAATGTTTGGAAGTTCTTTTCAACCTCCACAACTAAAAATTTTAAAACTTATAGATTGCCAAATTATTGAACTATTGACGTTCTTTTCGGATTGTTTTGATATCCATTCTTCTTCTTCTTCATTATTCATATTCTGATCTTCAATATGATGCTCTGTTATGCGTCTATGTCATGAATTTTAGTAATACTGGCATATTGCTCATGTATCAACTCTCTTGACCATCTAAATAAGTAATTTTATCTGCCATAAGTTTAAGTTTCACAATTCTTGCAACGCATAGGCCTGCTCCAAAATGATGTGTTAATAACTATTTTTTCGTGACAGTATAGATCTGGCACATGAAAATTGAAAGAATGTATATTTGCTGCTTTTTTAGCTCGTTGGAAAAAGTACTATACTATTACCTCTTTTTTTTTGTGTATATACATTTATTTTTATTTCTCTAGTGGTTTTTATTTCTAGCTTGAATATTCTTTTCTAAATTGAAACTATTTGAGGTGGGTGGCTACTTCTGCTTCGTATTTATTAAATCATCTTTAGATATTCTAAAACAACAGAAGCATCAGTATATAATTATTTATAAATTTATGTGAAGATAGGAATCTAATGTATGTTAGAAATTATACTCTTTTATATATGTCAAAGGAACTATAAATTATTGTAGTGATTTGGTAATTATAACCTGTGCAAATGTTTAATGTGTTTAATATTTGAATAACTTTTAGTTGTATTTAATTTTGTTCTATATTAAAGAATTTAGATGGGTTAGTCTATACTAATCATTTAACAACCGTAATGAAGTAGTAGTATTGGGTGGCTGAAGAACAGCTAGAACTCTTCAATCATGGTTGTCATGCTTTGGACGTTTTAGTTGAAAAAATTAAGATTGCAAGAACTCTAAGAACTGACCTCAATAGTTAAATGATTCTTGAAAGAACAATTGTGTTGTCTCTTTCTAATAATTCTCACAGGATAATACGTGTTCGTATGTATAAATTGTGAATTGAAAATTATATAAACTTTAAGAGTCCTGGTCATGACATACCAGTTGAAACGTGAGAATGAAACATATATCAAAAATATTATTTTAAAATAAAATATTAGGTGTGAGATACCATTGTATCACATATTTGGACCTAATAACATCAAAATTAATTTCATAACACATTATTTCACTGTATTTATCGGCCTCAACTTCATAGGTTTAGAAGATGTCAAATAATATTGCATTAAAATTTCGTGTTACTGATCACACTCATGTACACTTTAATACAATAAAAATTTTAAAAAGTTTGTATTGACTGATATGGGATGGGACACATCCAGAAACTAGTTCACTTATATGGGCTATGCTACTGTTGCCTTCCTTTTTTACCAATTTGTTAAGTGGATGTATCTTGTTCAAAGTTCGTTTTCTTCCAATTATTTTCATTTCAATTTTCCTTTCCTCTCACCATCTCCGCGACCATAGTTTTGTTCTCATGTTCCGATTGCAGGTGAGCTTAGGATTTCACTTTTTATTAATTTGGATCTTTTTTATTTTCTTTAATTGATTGGATATTTCTTTCAATCTTTGTTCCTTTGTATTGTTTAATTATCCTGCGGGTGTTTTGTGTATATACAATTATGGATACACTTTCCAAAATATATGTAACGACCCGATCGGTCGTTTTGAGCTCTAGCACTTCGCTCAGCGGTTTGAGGTATTTGGTAGCTTCACTTCATGTTTTATGACTTGTACGCGTAGTCGGAATCGAATTTCGAGAAGTTCAGAGTTGATTCGGATGGAAAATTATAATTTCGAAAGCTTTAAGTTGGAAGAATTGACTAAGGTTTGACTTTTGAGTAAACGACCTCGGAATTGGAATTTGAAGGTTCCAATAGGTTCGTATGATGATTTCGGACTTGGGCGTATGTTCGGGTTGAGTATCGGGTCGCCCGGGAGCATTTCAACGCTTATAGTGGAAAGTTGGCATTTTGAAGGTTTTAGAATTTTTAAATTTGGTTTGAGATGGACTTTGGTGATATCGATGTCCGTTTGGGGTTCCGCCCGTTAGAATAGGTTTGTATCGTGATATGTGACTTGTGCGTAAAGTTTGGCGTTATTCCGGAATGTTTTGATATGATTCGGACGCGTTCGTCGAAGTTTGGAAGTTTGAAAGTTGAAAGAAAGATTTTTATCGTCAATTCATAATTTTTATGTTATTTGTGGCGTTTCAAGCCTTTGGATAAATTTGCATAAGGTATTGAGACTTGTTGGTATGTTCAGACGGGGTCCCGAGGGGCTCCGGTGAGGTTCGGGGTGGTTTCAGACTTTTCTAGGCCATTTTTAATTGCTGGCTTTTGGATACAGTTGTGTGCATCGCGAAAGCAGACATTGGATCGCGTTCGCGAAGAGAAAAATGGGAGAGAGAGGTCTATGAATCGCGTTTGCGGAGACAGATTCGCGTTCGTGAACAAGAAATTTCTGATGCATAGGGCTGACTTTGGAAGCTGATATATTGCAATCTATAAAGAATTTGGAGATAATCAAAAAATAAAAGTTATAGTCTTTGATTTCTATTTTTCAGAAAGTTAAACCATTTGTCATTTAGAATTCTGTACAAAAAGTTATGACCATTATACTAGAGATTGTCTGGAGGAGTTGGGCAGCTTGTTCTTCGCTATCGCGATTGGTTTTCCTCGATCACGAAGGACAATTTTGAGTTGAGAAAAGTTGTGCTTCGCGATCGCGCAACATTTTCTGTGATAGCGAAGGGTAAATACCTGGGCATAAGCTATATTTTAGAGGTTCGGCCATTTTATCATATTTGGAGCTATGGAGCTCGGATTAAAGCGATTTTTGCCATATGAATAGGGGTAAGTGTTCTCTACTCGATTTTGATTATATTTCATAAATATATCCTCGTTTTTGAAATTTGGTTGATGATTTATAAAGAGATATTGAGAGGTTTTGTCTAAAAGTTTCGTAGAGTGAATTTTTAAGTTTTGAACGTCGATTCGGAGTCGGATTTGAGTGAAACTAGTATGGTTAGACTCATAATTGAATGAGTTATCGGATTTTGTGAGTTTTGTCTAGTTCCGGACACGTGGGCCTGGGGGTAGACTTTATTGACTTTTTGAGTGGAGTTGAGAATTGTTATAAATTAATTTATTACGAGTATTAGAGTATGATTTGCACATTGTTTGACTAGTTTTGGAGCAACGAGCATCGGTTTGAGGTGTTAGAGTGGCGACGTTGCCGGTTATGAAACTTCGGAGCGAGATAAATCTCTTGTCTAACCTTGTGAGGGGGAATTTACCCCATATGTGTTATATACATGTTGTGGGAGCTACGCACGTATGAGGTGACAAGTGTCCGTGCGTATACTAGAATTCCTGATTATGTCCGGGTAGACTTGGGTTCACGCCATGCTATAATTGTACTATTTGAGTCATCTTTGCTCGTTTAATTTCTTTATTTCGCGTTACGACTTGAGACTAGACTTGCATAGGGTGATAGACTCGCTATTGTAAAGATGTGACGAGCTACTTGATAATCCACGAAATAATTTGTGCTTCCCTTATGAATTCCTCCCGCGTTGTGCGTTTTCATCGCAAAGCTTTCCTTAAAGTTCATAACTCACACGTTTATTCATGAGTGGGGTCAAGGACCTGTTAAAGCTTCTTACTCTAATGGGATCGGGCCGATCGCCTCGGCAGGATTATGTACCACACTCTTATGGGAGCGGGTCGTTAGCATCGGCAGTATAATAAATGCATCTATGGTTCGTGTCATTCGACCCTCGGCGGTGTATACATTATTATTGGATCGGGGCATACGCCTCGGCATTTCTATAAAATACTCTTATAGGATCGGGTCATTCGCCTCGGCAGTGTCATGCGTAATATTTGACAAGAAACCAGCGTATCCGTGTGTTTTGCTGATCTGAGTTGTGACGACCTACCTGGTGAGGTCCATTTCATATATACTCCGGTTAAAGAGGTAACTGATAATTGAGAACTTGAATTTATTGTTCAGAGGAGGATTGTACGACGTACTTATATTTGTTTATACTGTTTATTACCCTGCGGTATATTTGTTTACTTCCTACTGTATTTGAGTTATTAGACCATTAGTAAGTGCCGATGTCGACCGCTCGTCACTACTTCTCCGGGATAAGGCTAGATACTTACTGGGTACGTGTTGATTTACGTACTCATGCTACACGTGCTGCACTTATTGTGCAGGTATATATATATATGTTTGGTAGTCTTTTGGGCGTAAAGGCGCGGCTGTAGCGGGGCCTTTACGATGAGTTGCTTTCCGTTTTATGATCCGCAGCATACAGAGTCTCCATCAGAGTTATTTATATTCTCCTATCTAACTTGTATTTCAGGCAGATGTTGTATTATTATTATACTCTTTAGTGGATGCTCATGCACTTGTGACATCCGGTTTTGGGGGTTCCTACTGGATGTTCATTATTGTAGTTCACGTAATTATTATCATTTCACCTTGTAATTTATATTTTATACAGAATTGGAAAATAAAATCACGGGTTTTCTATGAGTACCAGATTTTCTACTTATTTAATGAGATTCATGATTTTCGAAATAATAAAATGAATAACTAAGTTGATTAATCACCGTTAGCTTGCCTGACGACGACATTAAGCGTCATCACGACCTATAATGAATTTTGGGTCGTGACAATATACCTGGCATCCTGATTCGCGAGATAAAATCAAAAGCCTAAAAATGGAGGAAGAGATTTCTGAGTTCGGCTAAATTGTTCTCTATTTTTTTCTTGGTGAGAATGTAAATACTTGATTCTATTTTTTCTAGACTATTTGGTGAGAATGCATTTGTTGCTTTATTTTTCTTTTTAATTCACTGTATAAGTGGATTTTGGGTTTACACGTATATGGTTTTTCTCTTTCTCAAAAAGTTTTGGGTAGATTCTGTGTATGCATGTGATTTTTATTGTTTGCACGTTTCTAGCATTAATCACATTGAGTTTTCATCTGAGCAAAAATTCTTATTAAAAAAGAAAAATGTTGGTGCAATAAGGTGTTTGACGATATGCCTAAAACAGCTGAATAATTTTCTATTCCATTTCTATTCTTATTGGTGATTTAACATAATTATCTATTCTTTTGCAAAGACATAACTTTTGATAATACAAATATGGGTCGTTTGAAAGATATTTTGGCAACTATAGGTGTGACACTATAATATGTAGCATATGTGTATTTGAAAATTCATTTGTACAGTATCTAAAATAATGAAGCTTTTTCATGAAAGATATTGAATACTGATAATTCTTTCCTGGTGTTGTACAATTTGATGGTGCTGCAATTAGAGATGTTGTTTTGTCGGGAATTCATTATTAGCACAAAATTTCATTCGATCTCTTTGTCTAGGGTATCTATTTGAAAAGTAAGGTATACATGATTAATATCATTGAATTTTTCTTCTTTTCATTTGATATCTAGGTCAGTAAAAACGTGTATCCAGACAATCTTTCTAATGTGTTTGTCAATCTAATGGTGATAAGATGCATGCAGTCCTTGCGATATCTGAACTCCTTGCTTGCCTCTCTATTTTCATTGTTTAAGTAAATTTTGATTTTTCTGTTTTGTTTTTTTCAATGATATGTGGCTTCTAAAAGTATGGTGTTTTATTATATGATAATGCAGGAGATAGACTCGTTGACTCGCCCTGTGGTTAATGCAGCACCAAGTTCATATCATGTTCTGGTGTCATTTAGATGCATGGCCTGCTTGATAGTGAACTGTGGACAGCTCATATTACGAGGTGAGAGATTGAACCTTTTGCTTCCCCAGTAAACTATAAAAGTTTTTCCAGTTACTTTAATTTTAATATTAATGATCTCATTTAGTGAATTTTGATATTTATAGTATGTAAAAGGAGTGAAAGTTCCTACTGGTTTTTGGCACATTAGTATATTTATTCATGAAAAAATGAATGCAAGAAGACAGCAACATAACTTGAGAGAACTTTTTGATGTTGAAGTAATAATATGCTCTTATCTTTTTAAATTATCCATGTAATGATTTCCTCTATGTTAATTATGTATTCCATAAATTTCTGATAATGAGTATCGAATGGTCTATGTCGAAGAAGCCAAGGGCTTTGCACAGATGAACTAGAATCTCGTTCAGTATAATATGTGTAAGCGAATGTTCATCCAGCTCTTCTATAGTTCTTCAAAAGTTTGCAAGTTCATTTCTATTTTTATTTTTGTTTTCCGCTGAAATAACTGTCACTATGTTTTTCTCCATTTTTCAAGTTTACCTGGGTGAGAGAAAGTTGATCTGGGCTTCAGTAAATATAGTCAACCCAAATTTGAACAGAGGATAGTAATTGCAGTAGCTTGATGGGTAGATCATAGAAGACCAATTGCTATGTAAAAGACCAAGCGCTATATGTGAATTTACATTTCTATTTCTAAATCCCCCGAACTATATTGCCCTTCGTATTAAAACCCCCTCATTGCTGACCCGACATAATGTGTGTAAATACTCACTTGGAAGCGCGTGGCAATTGAAAAATGCCATCAAAGTAATGACTAATTAGTCTAACCCTCTTTCAAATTAATTTTTTTAAATAAATATTCTCTTTATTTTAGTTATATCCATCTTTCTTCCGCATTTGTCATCATTCTTCCTTATTTTTTCACCTTTCTTCTTTATTTTCACCTTCATCTTTATTTTTTAAAATTTTTTTCTTCAATTCTCCATATGGGCGTCCTCTGAAATAATTTCTCCCCCTCTTGTGAAATGATTTATTCTCTCTTTTTTCTGTGTCTTTTTTCATGTCTTACACATATTGTTGAAGAATACCATTTTAAATCTTCTTATTAACTCAACACCTTGCAGAGAATAAAGTTGAACCTCTTGAACCATCTTTATGTAATCTGAAATTAGAGAATGTAATTATTGGCCAATTGATTTTTATTTGCAAAATTTTATTTTGAGTAATCTTTTTTTTGTAATATAAAATGACTTTTAAAATGCAACATTATATGCCTTTATTATATATTTACTGTGCTACAAAGTGAATATAAATAAGGACTTATCAATTGGAGTCTAGCATAAAGCACAATCAAAATTAAACCTAAAATTAACATAATACATTAGATATTATTTGGCCAAAACTCCTAGAATTAATCAATCATTCGAGAGTAATACATCATGAGTAAACTATATAAAAAACCTTGTACAAACCATAAGTTAATATAGTTAGACAGACGTACCTTTAAAAGTCCAACATGAGATTTTAATATATAGGAAAATATAGTTCAGGGGGTTTTGGGGACACCGGATAGTTTAAATAGGTAATTGACCAAAAAGTGATAGTTTATGCGGGTTTTAGGCTGAGTTAAATAGCTACGTGTAGTGCTACATGGCACGTTTTTTAGACAATTAGGAACGTATACTATACGTAACTCTAAGAATACAATGAGGGGGGTTTTAATATGAAGAGCAGTATAGTTCGAGAGGTTTTGGGGATACTGAATAACTTAAGTTACGAACTGACAAAAACTTAATAACTTAGGAGGATTTTGGGGTATTAAATTCACTTAAAGCAAACAAAAGTTCAAGTCCCTCGGGCCGTGCATAGCACGGGCATCAACCATCTAGTTTAAGATACATATGGATGTAGTGTTGTATATGTTTATTTTTGCAAAGCAAGTCGGATAACATTTACATGCATATATATAGAGAGAGATATTTTTATGTTTACATGTGCAAGGCAAGTCGGATGACATCTATTTTACTAAAGGGTGTCTCCACCACACTTCAAGAGATGGATATGCGTAAGCGAAGGCAGATTCATAATTTAAATGCTATAGGTCAATTTTAAAGGTTTTTTACATTGAAATTATTATATTTTTAAAGTTATGAGTTCATATCTACTATTATTGCAATTCTAGTGAAACTTTACACATAAAATTTGTAATCTTACGTCGAAAATTTTGGGTTCAATTGAACCGGTCAATAAAATACTACATCTGCCCCACGATACCACATATGTAACTAGATGATAATAAAAAATTGACTGTTGAGTAACTTGTCCGCCACTTGCACTTCCTCTCAGAAAAAAGTAAAGCTTTAATATATTGTGTTTGTGCCTACATTGAGAATACTAAAATAAAATTCTAAACAAATATTGGAACTAAATTCGAAAGTTTTATGTAAAAATGCAAATAAAGTCAACCAAATTGATCATGGAGCTTCTCTTGGTCAATTCTTTTACTGTGGTCTCATGGGTGGAAAGAGGATTGCTTCCTGAGAAGATAAAAAATTTTAGAGTAAGAACTGATAGCTATTCACATTTTCTTGAATAAAAAACTTGTCATTCACTGAAAATTTTAATATGTTTCAAAGAGTAAAGTTTACTTCACGTACCTTGACATTTTGTGAATCTGTTAGCAACATTGTAAGTCTATCAATTCCCATGCCAAATCCAGCAGTAGGGGGTAATCCATACTCTAAAGCAGTAATGTAGGATTCATCCAAAACCATTGCCTCGTTGTCTCCTGATGTTCGATCCTGAGATAATGAAACAAGAGTGTTAGTTAAGTAGGAAAAAGAACCCCATGTTGCCCTTTCTTGATTTCTTCTGGTGGTATAAATGGCAATAATAGTAGGAAGTAGGAACTTAACAATTCATATGCATTGTTGCTACTATCCTACAATTTGGTAATAACACAAATATACCTTTAATTGCTCAGTGAAACGTCGTCTCTGTTCTACAGGATCATTTAGTTCAGTATAGGCATCGCATAGCTGCAGAAAAGTGAGACAGGATCAGCTTATAGGGTAAGTTAAAATAGTAGTACAAAATGCAAGATCATGATTAAAACATAGAAAGATTTGCATCAACACAAACATATTACCTCTATCCTGTTAACAAATAAGTTGAAACGCTCAGTCAAACCAGGCTCTGATCTGTGCGATTTTGCCAGTGGACTCATGATCTCAGGATGGTTGATAATAAAAGTGGGATTTATGCAGCTTACTTCAATAAAATGGCCAACTAGCTGTGGAACAATCGCACAGGTATTAGTATGTCAACAAGATATTAAATTCTGAAAAATATAACATCAATCACACATAGAGTTGTCATTCAATGTGGAAAAGAAAATATAAAAATGACAACAACATGGTTTGACAAGGCAGGAAAGTGACCTTATCGAGCAACCGTGTTGTGGTATGAGGTGGAGGACACTTGACATCAAAATTTTCACATACATCTAGCAAGTACTTATTAGCAGCTTCACTTGAAAGATCTCTAGGTATACTGATGTTAGCCACTCTCTCCAACTCTGACAGAATATCAATCTTTCTGCAATTAACAAACAAGAGAAACTCCAAACTTTAAGTAAATGCTACTACTACTTTTTGGGAAGGTGAGATTTTACAACATTAATTACATATACACAAACCTGAATGGAGGAGTGAAGTCAATTTCTATTGGTTCATTATCCAAGCCATTAGCATGGTATCTTATTTTATAACTTCCGGTCAGTTCCTTAACCATACCTAAGAGCAACATGCAAAAAATAAAATTAGTTGTGTATAAGTGAAGTGTTTGACTGCAGCTGGATTTAGCAAGTTGAGAAGCTTGCCTGATAATAGCTGCTCTGTCAAATCCATCAAATCATTGTAATCAGCATAAGCCATATAAAATTCACACATTGTGAATTCAGGACAATGAGTTTGATCCATTCCCTCATTCCTGAATACCTTCCCGATCTCATAAACACGATTAAATCCACCAACAACCAACATCTTAAGATAAAGCTCAGGGGAAACACGCATGTATACGTTTGTGTCCAACTCATTATAGTAAGTAGTAAATGGTCTAGCGGAAGCTCCTCCAGCAGTCAAATTCATATTAGGGGTCTCCACCTAAGGCAGAATAGAAAGCTGAGTGAGAACAGAACAGTTTAGTCCAAAGAATAAAGTCAGATATCAAAGGGCTATTTGTAGATTTTTGAACCTCAAGAAACCCAAGATCATCGAGGAAACTCTTGATGTATTTAATGATTCTGGTGCGATTCCTGAATACAGTTTGAACTTCTGGATTTATCATCAGGTCTAAGTACCTTTGACGATACCGAGTTTCCTGAAAATCACAAAGTAACACAATTAGCCTACCACAATTAGATGCAGGAAACCAGATTAACCAAATATGGGTACTCCAATACAATTAAGAAGCGGTTTTACGTAACTATTTTCATTTTTATCTGGTTCACATTTTACATTTAAAAATCCAGATTCTTGAAATGATCATACCTGGTCAGTTAACACATATGAGGCGGGATTTCTTGCATCTCCTGGAGTCCAAGTACCATTAGCTGTTGTTCCTTGGGAACTCTGGAAATAAACAACGCTTATGAGTTCCGTATTAAGAATCGTTGATATAAATGTACTGGACAGACAAAAGATAGGTTTCCTTAGGGGTGGTTCACCTGTGTCCGAGTTTCATCTACGACAGTCAAACGCCTTGGTAGCATGTGTAGGCAAGGGGCTTTCACTTCTAAAGATCTTGGAAAGATACTTAGCTCTCCTCTCTTACTCTTCCCTGCAGCAGTAGTATGACACTTTAATGCCTTAAAAATTTTCATAATAAATAATCATTCTTCAATACTACTACTTGGAAAAAAAAGCCATTACTGGCATAATTTCAAGCTATAGAAAATTGGAATGGATTTGCGAAACTTGTTTGTGAGTATTCTTTCAGGTGGTGAAAGATAACCATCTTCTTAGTTTTCTTTCTTTGATTGATTTTAAAGGACGAACCAGGATATCCACAGATAGCAATGATGTCGCCTCGCTTCACTCCAGAGTGATAGGTAGAAAATGCAACAGTATCCATATCTGAATCCCTACTCAACAAATAATATTTTGAGTCAGGAAATGAAATGCAGTTAGAAAAATGAACCAAATGCTATGCCATTTTCATCACTCATTGAGCTCCACTCAAATAATTCAATACCTTGCATCAGCCATTACTTGTACTCTCGCCCCGTCATCAAGCAGTTCATAGAAATAAAGCTTTGACGATGACGCTCGCTTGGTAATTACTCTCCCTACATGGATTTGAATAAAAAGTTATTGAAGTTCAAATCTAATTAATGTTTAAAAGGAAATCAAATTTTAAGAACCTGCTAAGGAGATTTCAATGGCCTCAAGTTTCTCTCCAGCACTTAAAATAGCATACTTGCTGATAAATTGACGGATAGAGATTATGTTGCGAGGTGCTTCTGAATACGGATCTATTCCGGATTCTCTCAACGATTCAAGACTCTTCAACCTGTTAGCCCGATATTGCTTCCACAAAAAAACAGTTTTACCATTTATTACACTGTGAAAGCTCATGCTCATCACTGAATTTTTCGGGTTGTAAAATCAACAAGGAATGGAACTGCCACAGACAACAACAAAATGGCAGAGGGACTTACTGTAGGATCCAAACTATCACTCTCAGACATATTGTAATGCTGCTATTGTCTTTTGGCCACTGCTGCAGCCTGTAAAATCCAATTGCGACAAAAGTCATCAACTTGAAAAATGTACACTTTCATTTGCACGCATGCAAATAAGCTAAATATGTTTAGCTACAGAATTTCCCTTTTCTGCATCAGTTTTTGGGATCTATACTTCTTCTTTTATTGATAAATGTGCCGAGCTAGCTCGTGCCCACCTCGACAAAATACCTGCTACCTCCCACCGGCACAAGTGCTGAGTTTTTGGGACCTATCCTTATAGGGTAGTAATATTAAGCTGATTCAAGACAACTGCAACTATACTTAGTCTTGAGTGTGTCCATCTTAACATCAGCTTCTTGTTTTTCTTTTTTTATTGGAAGAAATTGGGGAGTACCGTGAACAAAACATAAACGAAGTACACTTTGAAAAAGTTTTACTCCCTCCGTCCAAAAATACTTGTCACTTTTCGGTTCTCAGGATTTAAACTAGATGAATTTGACCAACATTTTAACAAGTATTTTTTAATTATATTATTAGTATAATAATTGCAAATTAGTACTTTTCATATAGTTTTCGAATCTAAACTTTAATTTAAATATTGAATTAATCTAGTCTAATTTAACTTTAAAAATTAGTCAAATTGACTCTTGAAAAGTAAAACATAACAAGTATTTTGGGACAGAGTGAGTACCTTCTTTTCCTGCTCTAGGTGTTCCTTTTCCTTTGTCTTCTTCTCTCTCTTAAGAGCACTGTTTCACCAAAGGGAAATAAAACATAAGCGCAGCATATAGATTAGAAAAGAGAGCAGAGTTCTGTCACTGTATACTTTAAGCTTACACGGTAGTTGTACTT
Source organism: Nicotiana obtusifolia (assembly GCA_002018475.1). Taxonomy (NCBI): domain Eukaryota; kingdom Viridiplantae; phylum Streptophyta; class Magnoliopsida; order Solanales; family Solanaceae; genus Nicotiana; species Nicotiana obtusifolia. Next base: position 27,957 of record MCJB01050131.1, read on the forward strand.
ATATAGGGAAATATTAGGATTAACAATAATTACTAAATTGTAGAACATATATACAAAAGAAAAGTTTTATAAGTTCCTAAACTTAGGAACAAATACAAGATTCTCAAATCACTTATGGGTTCGAGATTCTAGCTACTAGGTTCTAATTAATAATTCATGCGTATTCAATAAATTTTTTAAGACAAATATAAGGTTCGAACCAAAGCTACTGGATTTGGCCGAACCCTCTCCCGGCACTCTAGCTCCGTCTAGCAACCCCACCGTTTTTATTGCTGAAATTCATATCCATTATATGAGGTATTTCCATTCTCAAATCACATATGAATAACAAAAAATATTTAGGTAACTTTCAGAATTACAAAATAGGCAACTCAACTAAAAGACAGAACAGCTAATTAAACCACCATACTTGCTGTTGAAACAGAAGAATCCATTAGTGATGAGTAATGAAACTTTTCAAGATCAAGTACGGAAGAAAGGTTGACTAGATGACTCAGCAACTTGATGAAATAAGAGGGCTGATTATGCAATTACTTTCAGAATTAAACAAGTTGATAATCTGTTAACAGAAAAAAATGTCACTGTCGTTCTTCTTATACTAAAGGTAGCACGGTGCACGATGCGTCCGAGGGTCGCACCAAAGAGTGTGATGTAGACAGCTTTAGTGACTGATTCAATCAGATCGAGCCCACAAAAACAACTTTATACTACTTTTCCATATTATCATATATAGATCATAGAAAAATAACCGAAGTCTTGTATCAAAATTTGTTTCTTACCTCTTGCCTTAACTTTCTTTAGCGTGCGTGCCTTTTAGCGATGGAAAAATAAAACGTTAACCCTTAACGAATTTATAGGATTTAATTAAGTACTTGTCCATCAAGTAATCGAATGAAGACCAATTTATAGAATTTAATTACTTTTCCAGCCAAAGTAATTTACTAATACCCGTTCTCCTTGGCTGACAAGAAATTAATGTCCATTATTCTTTGAATAATAAACCACTTCTCCATCACAAAAGTAATATACTAATACCCATTATCCTAATCTCTTTTACTTTATATTATACAATATACATACTATTGTTACTAAGTTCAGGCACCCTTCAACTACCAGAGGTCCAGCACTAGCAGGGAAAGAGGGCCCAATATAATACTTCTATCTTTTTGAATAGCTTAACACAACCTTGTCGCCATACTAAATTCTACGAATTAATTCTTCCCTCCTTCTTTTGGTCAATCTCTTTGTACAAAACATTTTTTTAGGGTCAAATTTTCTGCAAAACATTGAGCTGATAGCAACCATTGTTGAATTTTATTATGATAATATATAATTTTAAATGAACTAGTCTCTACGTGCGCGATATGCGTGTACTCTCTCTCAAGGAGTAAATTCTTTTTTTAAATAAATAAATCGTGTTTGCGTACAGTAAAGTTGTCTTCTTATGACCTATAGTTTACGGGTTCAAACCATGAAATAGCATTAGGGTAGGCTGCCTACATCTTACCCCTTTGAGGTACGATCCTTCCCGAACCCTATGTAAACGTGGGATACTTCATGGCTGCCCTTTTTTAGTTATAAAATAGAAGGGTAAGAGCTTCTAAATATGATGAAAATCGATCCTATATAACTAACTCAATAAAGAAAGACTGTCATAAAAGTCCTGTTCAGCTTGCTTTGCTTAGCCAAGGGGCATACTTCACAGCTATGTTGTACTCTACTGTCTACTGAGTTTCTCAACTGATGGATATGCTGCATTGCCTTTATTGAAAGGTGTCCTAGTCTTATGTGCCAAAAAGCTGAATTATTTGAACTACTAGTAACCATTGCTATTGCAGGTGTTGATATGCTCTGTAGAAGGTAAAGTTCACATGATTCTTTACCAATCTCCATCACCTTCCCATTGTAAAAATCCTGTAGCGCACAGAAGTCAGGGAAGAATATTGCACAACAGTTCAGTTCCTTGGTCAGTTTTGAAATAGACAATAAGTTGAACTTAAATTCAGGAATATGTAAAACATCCTTTAAAACTTGATTGTCCAGTATAGAGACACTTCTTGTATGGACTATTTTGCATTTATTCCCTGTTGGTACTTGCACTCCACTATTATTCTGTAAGCCACAATCCTTAGTGTCATGCATGATCTCCTTATGAAAAGTAATGTGATGTGAAGCGCCTGAGTCTAATATCCACTCACAATCAAAGGCATTTGATAACAATGCAGTTATACTTGCCATAAGCGAGTGACAGTCACATGTGTTGTTCAGAAGACTTAACAGCTGCTTGTATTGATCTTCTGTGAAGAAATTCCCCTGTGTGAGCTAAGTGTCTGATCAATTTCCTGCCTCAGTAGCAACAACATTAGCATATGATTTGACACCTAGTACCTGCACTTTCTTCTTACTTTTGAAATTCGGGGGTACCCTATGATCTTATATCAGTTTTCCTTTAGATGACCTTTGTAGCCACAAAACTCACAAATCAACCCTCGTTTCTTTGCCTTGAATCCCTTGAGTGAATGTTTGATTTTTTCCAGCTAGCACGGTCAAAGGCTCATTGTTAGATTCCCCTGTTCCAAGAGTTCGTTGGCTTTCTTCTTGTATGACCAAGGCATATGCTTGATTAACTGTCAACACTGGTGTCTTGAGTAACACTTGGCTCCTCACATGACCATAGCTTTCATTTAAACTAACAAGAAACTGTAAGTGTCTCAGATTTCTAAACTGTTCGATGAAAGGTCTCGTTTCCTCACAGTCACACACTGGCCCTACCACTAACAAGTTGATTTCATCCCAAAGATCCTTCATCTTGGGAGTAGTAAGCAGCGACTAAATCTGTACCTTGAGTCAACGATCCCATCATCTTCCACGGTCGATATGTTTGAGTCAAATTTTATTTGTCAAATCTTTCCTTAAACTCACTCTAAACTTTGCTGCATTTGAGGCATAAATGATGCTAGGTCGCAACTCTACCGTCACTGTCTTTTCTATCCATGACAGCATCATAGCATTGCATCTTTCCTGCTGATTTGCTAATTCGCCTTTGAATGAACCTTTTACACAGGTTCCCTCTATGAACACTAATTTGTTTTTCACCAACAGTGTCGTTCGCATAGCTCGTCTCCACAGACCATAATTTTCTGGACCTATGAGTTTTATATCGATCAATACCACACTAAGTGTTTGATTCCCTCATGTACAAAGGATGATTGTGGACAATTCGACGAATTTCTGCTTCTTCCATGGCCGCCCAATCTCAACAATGGCTTCCTACTGAAATGATATAATTTTGGTCCTAAATCCCGATCGATCGCTCTGATACCATGATAGAATCTAAGATCTATTCACACGAACTCAGATTATCACGCATGCAATCGATGAAATATGCAATTGGGGAAGATCGTAGAGAGAAGGAAGAGGAATTCTCATTACTGTGTTAACTAACTCTAGGAATACACAGTATTAACTAATATAACCACTTTCGGTATTAGTTAGGGGAGGAGCAGCGTGAAATTACTAAACTACCCCTTAGTTAGTACACTAAACTACCCCTTGCTCAATATGCACAAACTACGAAGATAATCACCAATGTTATTGGTGCACTATATGATGACCCCTACCTGACTTGGAGTGACATTTTATTCAAGTTTTCAGCAATTTTTCAATAAGATTAAGGTATAAATACATTATTTTAATTCAAACGTAATGTTTATCATGTTATCATCTAACGTTAGACATTTGATTTGCAGAAAAAGTGTGTAATGGAGACCCGATAAGGTAGTTGCTAGAGATTTTAAAAAGAAAGCCTTGTCTCGCCTTTTCTCATTTCCTTGCAAATAAAGAAGAGGCCCAGGTGGGTTCTCCGGCATATATAGAAGGATCTATGTAGGAAGTGGGGAATTGAATTTTTTTAGAAGAAGAGTGAACAAAGAAAGAATCAGAAAATAATAGCTACTTGCATTGCGGGGTGCTGTCAGCATGAGGACGGTTAGGAAGAGACCGGTGATTCCTTAAGACTTTAATGTTATTTTTCGTACTATATTCATTAAATTTATTTAAATTATTATATTTTATTTTATTTGTAGGAAAACATATGGAAAGAAACTGAGTCAAGATGAGCTTTTCAAGGAAACTCACATTCGAAAGAAGAAGAACGGATCCAGATAAGTGGCTCGAAGACCGGACTGTGACTACCAATGTATGCTTAATTTTTTTTTGAAAAGTTATAATTTGTGTCTAATATAGGATCACTATAAAAGCACCTTAGAGGAGTTCCGTTGGAGTCAACCTATCAATGACCAGGGTGAGCCAACACAATTTTCAAACGAGAAGGCTGTAAGTATTTGGTTGGATGTTATTGGTGGTCCAAGAAAAGAGATAGCATACGGCCTTCTAGAGCGAACATTTTATTGCTACAAGAATGGATTGCAAGTATGTGGACTTCTACACATGCTGAGGCACTTAATAAGGAGGCTATTTCAGTTATAGAAAAGAAGGTCGCATAGCTTTCTAGCGTCTTTTAAGCGACAGAGAACAGAAAGAAGCGTAGCGATGAATAATAAGTAAAAGTGCTTCAGGCTACTGAGAGCTCTCCTTACTACTGAAGTCTCACTATTGCTTTTCCTCTCGTGAGCCGTCGCCTGAGGTCGTCCTCCACGCTATCGTTATGTGCGGAAGATGAAGGTTCTTCCAGTAATGGAGAAGATGTAGTAGATAATACTCCTTGAATGATATTTGCATTTGCTAACTCTTTTATTAAACTATTGTGCTATTTCTATTAGCTAATTTGCACTTATTTTAGTTGTTTTGAGTTAGTGTGAACTAGTTTGAATGTTTTAGTTATTTGACTTAGTTTTAACTAGCTTGAATGTTTTAGTTGGTATATTAGTCGGGGATTATTATATGTTCTGGTGGAAATTGTTATAGCGGTTGTGTTGAAGATGGTTAATGTAATTATTTAGAGATATTTTATGTTGATATTGGTTGTTTGGCAACAAAATAGTGCTGGATTTAGTTATTTGTGTATATATTTTTGTTCGACAAGTGGTGTAGCTACAAAAATTAGCACTACCTTCCAATTCTTTTTCCGGAAAAACTGATCGAATACCGACAGATCGACTCGATCGGAGTATTCAGTGAAATTAAGTCGACCGAATTCTTTGAAAAAAAAATTCCAAATTTGAGAACAATCGACTAATAATCGATCGATTTCCTTAAGAAGAATAATAATTTTTTATTTGAAAACCGACCGATTCGTTCGGGCGCGAATAGGATAAAATTTACTTTAAAAGACCGACTGTTTGGTCAGTTTTTAGAACCAACAAAACATTTTTCTGACACACCCAATTCGATCAATTTTTGGTGGATAATCCTTTAAAATAGACTGTGTTCCGTCAGGTGTTGCGGTCGGAAAAGGTCTTATTTTTAGTAGTGAAACCCCTCACAATATCCTCTGCAGTATGAATGACCTTCTCCCTCTCATCTAATGTAATACTCCTCATACAAAAAAAAAAGGCAATTAAGTAATTCACCCCAAAAACAAAAGTAACAAATAAAACAAAAAGAAGAAAACCTAGTCAAACTAAAACAAAAAGGGGAAGAAACCTACTTTAACTCAAAGAAGGTCAAAGCAGCCAAAACTGACCCATCAACAACCAAAAATGCAGCTGGAAAAGAGGCCAAAACAGTCCCAAAACGCCAAAGAATAGTCCCCTAAAAGACAGCACAAAACCACCACCAAAACTGTCCAAAAACCAATGCCAAACAGTTTTGAAAATCTGTTCAGAAACCACTTGAAAACGGCCCCGAAACAGTCCAGATTTCAGCCAAAAAAAATGCTGCCATAGTCAGCTTCAAAATAATCCACATCATGAAAATCCTTCCAAAAACAGCTATTAACAAAACTGGGTTCAAGGTTTCTTGTCGAAGTTCCGATCGAAGGTGCGTAGTCAATTTGGTTCGAGTTGCTGTCCACTTTTGCTCTTTGGTGCTGGATTCAAAGGCTCTTCACTTTTAATAAGAGTTTTGAAGAAAATTTCTGCTTAAAGATTGAATTGGAGGAAATTGTATGAATTGCTCGAGGTGAAGCATTTGGAATTTCGGCACGAGTACAGTGAGTAGTAATCTTACCGCAATTTGTGTTTTCATAACTTGCATAATTTACGCATGATTTTTAATATGAATATGTTACCAATTATTTTGAGTTGCATGTGGGACCAGTATTTTACTCGATATGAAATCAAAATAGTTATTTGAGATGAGTACCGTGATTTTTAATATTTTCGTTGTCACTAGATCTGTTTTACCGTTACTTGAATTTACTGTTATCGAAAGGAAATTATATGATTTGATAGCACTGAAATGCCCTATATTGTTTTAAAATAGTTTCTACGAGTATATGCGGATTACAGAGACAAGTATAAATGGGAGTAGACATTGAAGGATCCCGTAGCTAACGGCGGGTTCGTTAGACCTGGTGCACCTTGTAATTACTGATTACCGATTACAGTTATAGCCCTCGCTAGTGGGAAGGTAGAACTAGCATACCGTTACCGATTTCCCTCGAGTAGGGACTACCGTTATATATGACTTCTGGTAAAGAAGTCCACAGTTATACCAATTACATGATCCGTTCATTGAAACCTCCCAAAATGTGAATACTGATATTATACAGTGGTTACCGAGCTTATTACTGAATTGTTAATTATATTTTACTACAAGAAAAGTGTGATGAGACTGAAAATTATTTATTGTTNCAAGTTACTGATTACCGTTATAGCCCTCGCTAGTGGGAAGGTAGAACTAGCATGCCGTTACCGATTTTCCTCGAGTAGGGACTACCGTTATATTTGACTTCTGGAAAGAAGTCCACAGTTATACCGACTACATGATCCGTTCATTGAAACCTCCCAAAATGTGAATACTGATATTATACAGTGGTTACCGAGCTTATTACTGAATTGTTAATTATTACAAGAAAAGCGTGATGAGACTGAAAATTATTTATTGTTTCTGAAAGAGCATTTTTATGTTATTTTCTCTTTGAGATACTAGCATGTTTCTGACTTGTCCCCAAATAAAAAACGGTTGTGGTGAAGTGTTATTATTCACTGAGCTAGCGACTCATTCCCCGCTAATTATTTTTACAGAGACAGCAGTTGACGCAGGCGAGGATCTCGTTAATTAGAGCGCACAGGTTGATATTTCTCGGTGAGCCTCGCACTTGTTCGCGTGGGCAGAGATTTTACTTATTGTTATGGTCTTTTCATTGAACTCTTAGAGTCGCTCCATAGTCATTATTTTAGTGTCATGCGTATTCTTTCGTGATTATAGTCTTATGTTGAGTATCATTCTCATTTATCAAAGTTGGAGATAAATTAGTATTTCTAGTGGTTAGTTGGTGGTGTAGTTATGGTGGAGGCTTGTATTGGTTAATTGACAAGTTGTCAATTGTTTGTATAATATTAGGATGTTTGGTTGTTGATTTGAGACAGAAAAGTTTTTGGGATGGTCCAAAAACAGGGGAAACTCTGTCCGATTTTCTGTAAAATTTTCGATGAGGCTTACTTGGGAGCACTTGTTCCTAAGCGCCGGTCACAATCCTAAATTGGGTCGTGACAAAGTTGGTATCAGAAGTCTAGGTTATTCTTGTGACTAATGGAGCACACGTCAGTAGTAGAATCTCAATTATGGTTATGTAGCCGGCTATTCCCATAATCGTGATTCTGCGAGAGCGTGATATAATGTGTCTTGTCTTTCTTTCTTATTCCTCCGTATGTGTAGCGATTAGGGCCAAATAACTGAATCCGTCATTACTTATCCTGTTCATGTATGGCTCGGACCAATTATCTTATAATAGAATTTGGCTAGAGGTTCAAACTTCAAAGACGTCAAATTTCGCCAATGGACATGCAACAATCTCAGAGGAAAGAAATGCTACATAAGTAGTATACAAGACCAGTGAAAGGTTCATTGTGCCGTATGAGGTGCTTCCTGGTAAGATGCGTAATAGAGTTCATTTCGAAAATTTATACTAGTCTACCACTATAGCGATAGAGGAGTGCTATCACAAAAAGGTACTTACTTCCATGAAGAAAAATAATAATTGAAATCCTTATGGATATATGATAAACGTAAGAAGAATGAGCAACAGCATAGGGGCTCTAAAGTCCTCATGCACCTAGAAGATTATAGGGAACAACAAAATATTCTTAATAAAGTTCCTAAAGTTGAAACTACTAAGTTTACTATTTCTGATAGTTTAAAGGATCCGTAAAGGTTTTAGTAAAATACTTACCACGTTATGAGCTATAAGATATTTCATGAAGAGGCCTATGGAACAGGAAACTTTTAGACTAGAGATGGCGAATACATGAAATGCTACTGTACTCTTAGGGATGCCAACAAGAGCAACACAACTAATTTGGGAATAATATCACTAACGTGTTTATGAATCACTTCCTTCTTGACAGTTTCTGGCGTGAACTTGCCTGCTAGATCATTTAAGAAATTGATTTAGACGATTTGTATATTTACATATAACACCAAACTTTCTCAGCTGGATACGCAAGAAACGTCTTAAGTTTAGAGGCTTGTTGAAAGATTGGTTAATTGCTTAACCAAGGTAGTAACTGCATATATGAAGACTTAAACCTATTCTGTAGCAGTTGCACTTACCAGAAAGATTGAAAAGTTGACATGATAGGCGTGCAAGAACTCACATAAGAAGATCGAGATTAGAATATCATTTAATATGGATTTTAATATGAGTGGAAGATCTAAAAATCAAGGACATTTTGAGATATTTAGTGATCCTTTTTGGGTTACTACTTATGCGAATAATCTATAGTAGTTAGACATGTGTTTAAAGCTTTTGAGATTCAAGTTAAGAGAAAGAAACCCTAGCTAACCAAGTTGTACTTGATATGGTTGACTCTAATGTACTGATGGGTATGGATTAATTATCTTCTTACCAAGCTTCCCTAGATTATTATGGAAAGATTATTAAGTTTGGTGAACTTTAAAAGCTAGTTTTGTCCAAAAAGGGGATTATAGGTTTTAGAGATGAGCAAAGCATATATTTTGAAGGCTTAATGGTTATAAAAGAAAGGTTGTTTGGGGCTCATTGATACGGTAAGGGGCACAGGAGAAGAAACACTTAGTTTGAGAAAACAAAAATATCATAATGCTAGATTCTCTAATGTATTCCTAAGGATTTACTAGTACTACCTCCAATATGAGAAATAGACTTCGGTATTGATTCAAACACCTAACACGCATACCATATTATATGGCACCAATAGAGTTGAGAGAGCAGAATGAACAATTGCGAGACACACTGGATAAGGATTTTATCATAACCGAGAGTTTCACCATGGGGTGCACCACTATTGTAAAAAAAAAAAAAAAAGAGAAAAAGAAGAGAATAGGTCCCTAAGAATGTGCATCAACTACAAATAATTCGAAGTCCGCCTCTAGAACTCGGTACATACATTAGAAGTTACTTGTGATGCCTTTTGGACTGGCTAATGCTCCAGCTACATTGATGTATATAATAGATATGGTGTTAGTTGATTATGGAAAAAATAATAATAAATTCATAGTTTTTACTTATTATATTCTGGTATATTCTCGTAGCCAAGAAGAGCACGAGAATCACATGAAAGTACGTTAAAAACGCTGCAAGAAAATCAACGTTTTTCCAAGTTCTTCAATTGTGAACTTTAGCTAGACTCGGTGGTATTCATAGGACACATTGTATCTAAGAATGAAAAGATGGTACATTATGAGAATATAGAAGCACTTCCTAAATGGCTACGACCCATTTCTCCTACAGAGATTGATATTTTTTTGGCTTGACAGACTACTATTGGAATTTGTGTAGGATTTCTCTAGAATAGCACCATCACTACCAAGTTAACATAGAAAATCGTTAAATTTTAGTGGATGGAGGAATGTACAACGAGATTCCAGAAGGCCAGGGCATGTTTAAAAATCACACCAATGTTAGCTTATTCCAATAGGCTCTAGAGGATTCATAATGTTCTGTGATACTTCGATGGTAGGATTAGGATATTTTCTAAAGTAGAATGGTCGTGTGATAGCTTATGCTTCAACAAAATTGAAGAAGCTCAAGTCGTATTATGCCACTCGTGATTTGGAGATGGTCATAGTGGCATTTCTTTTTAGGATTTAGAGACACTATTTATATGAAGAAACCTATGAGATTTATACCTAGAACAAGAGTCTAAAGTACATTTAAAACCAACAGAGATATTAATATTTAGCAATGCCGATGGAGGGAGCTACTAATGATATAATTGTACTATTTTGTATTGTTCACGAAAGATAAATGTTATGACTTATGCAAAAAAATAAAAAGAAAAAGAAAGATAAAAAAAACATGGGTAATTTGGCAAATATATCTAATGTAAAGAGACTTTTGGTCAAGAATATGCATAGGCTAAATAGTACCAAAAAAAAAATATTTCATAGCTATTGTTGGCTTGTATTCAAGAAAAGTCTTCATTGGTAAAGCTAATAAAGGCCACTCAATATAAAGATGAGCGATTACGCAAACATGGAGATGAGGTCCTAGCTAGTAAAAGAAAGAATATGACTATTGACAGAAATTGTGTTCTTCGACTAAGTAACTAGTTATGTGTACTAAATATAGATGAGTTAAGACGAATTATCCATGAGGAGCTCACAACTCTAGATATCCCATATATTTGGGGTCTAGTATGGTGTACCATGATTAGAAGAAAATTGTATTTGTAGGAACAGAAAGATGGATAATTTCCTTAACCTTGTTTCTAAATGATTGACTTGTTAGCGTGTCACCATTTGCAACTCTTCTGGCTTACTACAACAGCTCGAGATTTCAAAGTGGGAATAGAATGGAATCAAAGAGAATTTTGTGACAAAACTCTTGAAACAATTAGAGGTTATAATTATGTGGTAAGTTACAAATTGACTTACATAGTAGGTACACTTTTTTCTCGCCAAAACTTCTCTCACTGAGAATGAATATACACAAAGACACATGGATAAAAATTGTCAAATTCTATAGGGTCTATTGCCTACCATTTCTGATAGAAGATGACAAATTACTGCACGATTTTGAAATTCTTCCAAGAAACATTAGTCGCACGAGTATATCTTAATACCACATTTCATTAGCAGACATATGAGCACTCTGAACGTACAGTAAGTTCATGAAGATATGCTGAGAGCTTACATATTGAGTTTGGAGATAGCATGTACGCTTATATATCTGTAGCTGAATTTGCTTACAATGTCAACTTTCAGTCTATTTAGGTGGCATTGTATGGAACCTTGTATAGTATATGATGTCGTTCTCTTATCGGATAGTTTGAAGCTGGTGAGACTAACTTATTGGGACCCGACCTAGTACAAGAAGCTAAGGACAAGGTCCAGTTGATCAGACAGAGATTGCTTGCGCTCAAAGAAGACAAAAGTCTTATACTGATAAGAGAAGAAGAGATTTAGTGTTCACAATTGGGGACAAAGTGTTCCTACGAGTCTCCCCTATGAAAGGTGTGATGCGGTTCGGGAAAAGAGGCAAGTTGAGCCCCAGGTTTATAAGACCGTATGAGACACTAGGCCGAGTGGGAGCGGTGGCTTATCGTTTGGCACTTCCTCCTGAGTTATCTTTTATTCACCCAGTGTTTCATGTCTCAATGCTAAGAAAATGTATATCAGACTCATCTCAGGTGCTGGAAGCACCAACTGTACCGCTTGATAAGAAGCTGTCTTACGAGGAAGAGCCGATGGCAATTGTTGATAGACAGATAAGAAAACTACGGTCAAAAGAAATTGTGTTCGTGAAAGTCTTATGGAGAAATCATACTGTTGAATAAGCTACATGGGAAATAGAAGATGCTATGCAAGTCAAGTATCCTCATTTAATTCAGTTTACAGGTACGTACCAGAGCTAAATTCGGGGACCGAATTTCATAAGGTGGGGAGAATGTAATACTCCTCATACAAAAAAAAAGGCAATTAAGTAATTCACCCCAAAAAAAAAGTAACAAATAAAACAAAAAGAAGAAAATCTAGTCAAACTAAAACAAAAAGGGGAAGAAACCTACTTTAACTTAAAGAAGGTCAAAACAGCCAAAACTGACCCATCAACAACCAAAAACGCAGCTGGAAAAGAGGCCAAAACAGTCCCAAAACGCCCAGGAATAGTCCCCCAAAAGACAGCACAAAACCACCACCAAAACTGTCCAAAAACCAATGCCAAACAGATTTGAAAATCTGTTCAGAAACCACTTGAAAACGGCCCCGAAACAGTCCAGATTTCAGCCAAAAAAAAAAAATGCTGCCATAGTCAGCTTCAAAATAATCCAAAAATCTGCCGCTAAACATCATGAAAATCCTTCCAAAAACAGCTATTAACAAAACTGGGTTCAAGGTTTCTTGTCGAAGTTCCGATCGAAGGTGCGTAGTCAATTTGGTTCGAGTTGCTGTCCACTTTTGCTCTTTGGTGCTGGATTCAAAGGCTCTTCACTTTTAATAAGAGTTTTGAAGAAAATTTCTGCTTAAAGATTGAATTGGAGGAAATTGTACGAATTGCTCGAGGTGAAGCATTTGGAATTTCGGCACGAGTACAGTGAGTAATAATCTTACCGCAATTTGTGTTTTCATAACTTGCATGATTTACACATGATTTTTAATATGAATATGTTACCGATTATTTTGAATTGCATGTGGGACAAATCTTTTACTCGATATGAAACCGAAATAGTTATTTGAGATGAGTACCGTGATTTTAAATATTTTCGTTGTCACTAGATCTGTTTTACCGTTACTTGAATTTACTGTTATCGAAAGGAAATTATATGATTTGATAAGCACTGAAATGTCCTATATTGTTTTAAAATAGTTTCTACGAGTATATGCGGATTACAGAGACAAGTATAAATGGGAGTAGACATTGAAGGATCCCGTAGCTAACGGCGGGTTCGTTAGACCTGGTGCACCTTGTATTTACAGATTACCGATTACAGTTATAGCCCTAGCTAGTGGGAAGGTAAAACTAGCATACCGTTACCGATTTCCCTCGAGTAGGGACTACTGTTATATATGACTTCTGGTAAAAGAAGTCCACAGTTATACCGATTACATGATCCGTTCATTGAAACCTCCCAAAATGTGAATACTGATATTATACAGTGGTTACCGAGCTTATTACTGAATTGTTAATTATATTTTACTACAAGAAAAGTGTGATGAGACTGGAAATTATTTATTGTTTCTGAAAGAGCATTTTTATGTTATTTTCTCTTTGAGATACTAGCTTGTTTCTGACTTGTCCCCAAATAAAAAACGGTTGTGGTTAAGTGTTATTACTCACTGAGCTAGCGACTCATTCCCCGCTAATTATTTTTACGGAGACAGCAGTTGACGCAGGCGAGGATCTCGTTAATTAGAGCGCACAGGTTGATATTTCTCGGTGAGCCTCGCACTTGTTCGCGTGGGCAGAGATTTTACTTATTGTTATGGTCTTTTCATTGAACTCTTAGAGTCGCTCCATAGTCATTATTTTAGTGTCATGCGTATTCTTTCGTGATTATAGTCTTATGTTGAGTATCATTCTCATTTATCAAAGTTGGAGATAAATTAGTATTTCTATTGGTTAGTTGGTGGTTTAGTTATATTGGAGACTTGTATTGGTTAATTGACAAGTTGTCAATTGTTTGGTTTGATATTAGGATGTTTGGTTGTTGATTTGAGACAGAAAAGTTTTTGGGATGGTCCAAAAACAGGGGAAACTCTGTCCGATTTTCTGTAAAATTTTCAATGAGACTTACTTGGGAGCACTTGCTCCTAAGCGCCGGTCACAATCCTAAATTGGGTCGTGACATCAAATATAATCACAAACTCCATCCAATATTTCATCAGCTCCCAAGAGAATGACCCACTCGTCATTCACGTCTTTATCCATGTAAAAAAGGTTTTGTTTACTTTCACGCGATACACCTATTTTCAGCATTTTAACACCCATCTAGCTAAGGTCCTCGATCTTAGTAACTTCCACAATCAAAGAATCGCCTGATCACCTTTCACCTTCATTTTCATACATACAAGCAGACACTCATGGCTATTTAATCCTCTCCATTTACTAGGACTTTGCAAGTAAATCCATGGTAACCTGCTTATCAAAGACTTCCATCTCCTGTAAACTAACAAGCTGTCTCTTTAGGTTTTTGTCAGCCCGACAGTATAAATGTTCTTCTTTCCATTTCGAATCTTATTTCGTACTCCTCAATTTTAATTTATATGATAAATTTTCTATATTCATTCTTTTATAAAAGAATGACACATTTTTATATTCGAAAATAATTTAATTTTAATTAGGGAATATGATTTTTCGTTTTTCATCAATACGCTAGGCTTAGTTAACTAAAAACATAAACCAAAATAAGACCCTGTGAATCACTAGGAGTTAGGACTTTATCAATATCTGCTAAAAAAAACTGGTTGATCGATGGCAAAAATACTTGAAGAAGGAATTACAAATGAATTGGTTTGTGACATAATTAAAACAACCAACCTTATCAAGTCTAGCCGTAACTAATTAAGGAGTAAGCATCAAGAGCTGCAACAACAACAACAATAACTACAAGCTGTATAATTTCACAAGTAGAGTATGAAAAAGATAGTGCATACGTAGACCTTACTTTTACCTCCTGAATAGAACTTGGGCTCAAGGAAATATTTCAAAACGGTTTTGAAAAAGAAAACTAAGCATCAAGGGTAAATAAAAAATAAAACACTTGCGGTCTAAGTAAATTTTTTCTCTAATTATTGGGCGATGGCGAAGAGCTACCAAACTTGCCACATAAGGAATTAAAATTGTTGAAAGCGGGCAAAAAAATTCACCCAACAACCTTCCATTTGCAACATCGAAAAAACCCATCATACGATCATTCTGTTCAACCATCAATATTTCGTTGGTAAAGCTCATGTAATACACATCATCTATGTCGTATAATTCAGGAGCTGTCACACTAAACAATAACTTCCATGAATTTAAGCTTCCCAAATCATCATTATTATACGCAACATATCTGATTACTCTGAATTTCGGATAACAATTGAATTTATACGTGGTTTTAAGGATATGTAACTCAATTTGATACAAGTATAGATAAATAGAGAAGAGATGCAAACCACAAGCCTCGGATAATCCTGGCCTTGGCTGATTCTTCCAAGATAAAAAGTAATTATAACTGGAGCCGGATGAATAAAATGATGCAGGAAAATAATAAAAGCTGCTTTCTTTTCTTTGTATTGATGATTTTCTTGAGATGATCCTTGAACAATTATATTGCCCCTTTATATAGTTGGGGGGTAATCTTTTATACAAGGTAAGAATCTATTTACAAGGTAAAGTATCTCTTGATTTGCTGCTTTAACGGTCTTATTGATTGATGCCGAGATTGTCGCCGTGATGCTTACCTATCACGGGTTTTCCGGTCCTTTTGTCATTCAAATTTGATGACCTACCCTATAACGTTTCTTGGAATCGAACTCGATAGACTCAGTTCGGGCATCCTATCTTCGTACTCTGATTCAATGTCATTCGGTTTCGACCTTCGATCTTTGGTACCTTGACCCCGATTTATCGAGCAGTAATCATGATGGATACTAACCGTATAGAATCGAGCCCAATTTTAACTATATATAGGCGGGCCTGAGTTCGACCTCATATAGATAGTCCCCTCGTTTTTCGGAGACTAATGACGAGAAACGATGTGAGCCGTAACTTTTTGGTTATGATGAGCGACGACATACTTCTGACGCGTGTGGCGCGAAAGTCGAAACGTCCCATCAGAAGAACCGAACCATTATACTGATAAATGACGGTGAAATTGTGACGTACGTGGTACGTATCGAAAACGTCTCTAAGAGACAAACTTCTGCAACATCAGGTACACGCCAATTAATGCTTCGCCGCTTTGGAACACGAACCGTCGCTTTTGAGAGGTCATGAATACCCCTCTTCATCTTCATATTCAGGCGTTTAAGCTGTCTGAACAATTGCACAATTCCCTTCTTCAACCTCTCTAAAGCTTTCTCGCAAGTGGCCTCCGTTTTATACTTCTCTTACACCTGCATCTTCTAACTTCTTTACCTCTTAACAACAATGGCGAAGACCACTAAATGTGTACGTCAGAGACAGACTCCTTCTTCCTCCCAACCCGTTGAAGACACTCAACCTGTTGATGTTGAGGAAATCATAACTGAGCCTCCATTGAAGGCGTTTGTATTGACCGGATGTTCAACCGGGGCAGATTTCAAAGTAGATAAGACCTCTTCGATACCGGGCCGGTGTGAGCCAGTTACAAGGTACATTTGTTCGATTACGGACAAAGTCCTTAACAAGGTCAAGGAGGAATGTAACTGGATCGGCAAGTGTGTGGTCGTTCCCTCACCAGAAGAGGCGATCACCACCCACGTGGAGGGTTATTTAAGTGTTTACACTTACCCCTTCACGTTGGGCCCTTTGGACCTGGTTATCGTTGCCTTTTGTAAAAGGTACGAAGTGACCTTGGGTCAGATCCATCCCTCTTTATGGAGAATAGTCATTCTCCTTCATTTTTTTGTAAGCATGATCGACGGGCATCCTTTTACCGTCGATCATCTTATGCGGTTGTATAGTCCCCGACTTTACCGAGGGGGATTAATAAAACTTGCTCACCAGGCGAGCAAAGCCCCCTTCTCTAGCATCGATGAGGATATGGATCGGGGCTGGTTGGGCCGATACGTTCGAGTGAAGACGTCGGACCTGATCCCGGCCGATGACATGCCTTTTCCCGAGAAATGGAACATGAACCGTAAGTGTTTCCCTATCTCTCAATTTGTTCAATGTTTTTCCCTTCGTCACTTTACTAACCAATTTCATATGATGTAGCCGTGTCTAGGATGCCGGCCGCGATTCCTCATCTGAAGGAATGGGTCGAACGAATAGTGTCCCAGAGACCTTATTCAGATCGCGCTTGGCATGAGCTCTCAAAGGGCCGATGGGAGGCCCGACTCCATGGTGAGACAGGTTAAATTCGAGCTCAGCATTTTAGGTTATTGATTTCTAATTCGTTCCACTCTTCCTTTGTAGGTTTATCGAAGGACGTTGAAATAAGGCCTGCATCCACAGGCGATGAGGTTCCCTGCGAGCCCCCTGCTTCGAAGCAGGAGAAAGAGAAGAAGAGGAAAGAAGCCCCCAGTTCTTCATAGCCGGGAAAAAGAGACCGAGAAAGAGAATAGCTCGTAATCCCAAGAGCAACATTGGTGATCAAATATTGTCTTCGGACTCACTTCGTCGATTGAGAGACGAGTCAGAAGGAGATGAAGATTTTGATTTTGTGGCTAGTGAGACATCCCAAGCTGAAGGACGAGGAGTCCCCGAGCCGAGAGCTGATGAAACAGACCCTCATCGAGTCGGGGGCTCCGAGGTGTGGGCAAGAACTGGGGCTTCTCCCGATGCAAGGAGGGCTTCGCAGGGAGTCTTAGGCCCCATAGAGTGGATAAATTCTCCTTCCTTCTTGGAATCGACACTCAACGAAGCCCAAGCAGCAAAAGAACGTTCCCCAGGCGGGGGCCATACATCGAAAGGCCCTTTCCGTGGTTTCTTCGATGGCGTGGATTCAGCGTCCGCAGAAGATACCTTTGGGCTCGGCAACTTGGAAGTACCGAGGAAAGTTCATCCATCGGCACGAGCGGGGTTTCTTTCGGTCCGAAGTTGGTCGACAGATTTCCTGCTCCGAGTTCATACCCTGATCGGAAATGGACCATATCATTTACCATTCCTGAAGACGCTAAGGTCCTTTCCGCTCCTGTTGGTGTGGCCAGCTATCTTCGGTGTTTGGTGAACGAAGAAGACCAGGCCAAGATGAATGAAGTGGATGCATCCTGCTTGTTCAACGAAGCTCAGCAGGCATTGAATAGGGTAATTTTCTGACAAGCCTTATCTGGTGTTTATTGTTTTGTACTTAAAACTTTGGCTAGTTGTAACACTTTCTTTTGTGTTTGCAGGTCTCGGTACTTCATCATGATGCTTTCCTTTGATTCCGGGAAGAATCGGGACGCTGTGAATGGCTCGAAGGGGAGATGATGCACCTACAGGCCGAATTAGAGCTTTCCCGGAAAGACAATTCTAGCTTGGTCGAGCAGGTGGGGCAACAACTCGATCAAATCAACCAACTCCGATCTGAGGTAAGCACAGCTAGAGATGAAGCCGATGAATGGAGGAGCAAGATGGATCGGCTGGCTTCAGAAAAGAGGCCTTTCATGCTCAGTTAGTTTCAGCAGAGGCTCAACTGGGGAAAGCAAAAGGGAGGATCGAGGCTCTGACTAGGATCACCGATGAATTCCAGTCTCAAGTCAGCATGATTACCTCGGATCGAGATGCTATAACCAACAAGCTACAAACGGCTAAATCGGAGGCTGCTGTGATCAAAGCCGAGGCCGATGAGCTGGTGGCCCAGTACAAGGCCGATGCCGAGGCCGCTCAAGATCAATCAAGAAATATGGTTGATCACATGAAGTGGCAATCTCGCCGGCTCGTCCTCGAGGAGATTCATTCTTGAAGCTTTGATCTATCCGTAGAGATCAAAGATGCCAAAAAAGCCGAGATGGAAGCCAGAAAGTTAGCCTTCCTGGAGGAGGATGATTCTGAGAGCTCTGAAGAATGAGGCGTCCCTTTCTTTTCCTTTCTTTTATTATGTAATGAAATGCCCACTTTTGTAAATGTACTTCGTTATGTATATATACAAAACCCTTTTTCTTTCCTTCTTTCCTTAGCTTTCAATCATTATTGACTTGGTATAACTCTTAGCCTTAGAACTGAGGGTTTGCTTCAGTAAATTTTCTGTCCCCTCGAATTCTATTAGCTCGATTTGACCTTAGCCATTCAAAACTTGGGATTTTCCTTAGTAGGTTTCCCCTCGAGTTCCATTAACTCGAATGGCCTTAGCCTTTTAAGGTTATGGGGTTTGCCTTAGTAGGCCTTACTCCCCCTCGACTTTCATTAACTCGGAATGGCCTTAGCTTTTTAAGGTTCGAGGTTAGCCTTAGTAGGTCTTGCTTCCCTTCAAGTTTTGTTTACTCGGAATGGCTTTAGCCTTTTAAGGATCGGGGTTTGCCTTAGTAGGTCTTACTCCCCTTCGAGTTTTATTAACTCGGAATGGCTTTAGCCTTTTAAGGATCGGGGTTTGCCTTAGTAGGTCTTACTCCCCATCGAGTTTTATTAACTCGGAATGGCTTTAGCCTTTTAAGGATCGGGGTTTGCCTTAGTAGGTCTTACTCCCCATCGAGTTCTATTAACTCGGAATGGCCTTAGCCTATTAAGGATTGGGGTTTGCCTTAGCAGGTCTTACTCCCCTTCAAGTTTTATTAACTCGGAATGGCCTTAGCCTATCGGGGTTTGCCTTAGTAGGTCTTACTTCCCCTCGGGTAAGTTTGCTTTTCGGATGAGTCCCCGAGTGGAGCAGTGTTTATTCGAACAAAAATTAAAGTGACCCTTAGGCTCGTTTGATCGGAGATAAGATATTTGTATATAAAAGATCTTTCTTTATTCTCATTCATGTGCTTGTACAATTTAAGCTGGGGATCTATCAATTTATTTGGGCACGGTTCCTTTGACCGTTTGACCCTTACATTGAATCTTAATGATCTTTGATTCTAGAGATGTTTTCCCAAGCCAAAGTGGACAAGCAGGCCTCCAATATTTGAGGTCGATTGATGACTAATATCGAATACTGTTGTCGCCGATTTGTTATCGGCCTTCAAATGTAAGTTAGCACGATTTACTAGTTGCCTCGTTAAAAACCTTGCCGTAAAACCCAGTTTGGGACAAAACCGGTTCAAGGGAAAAAGAGTGCAACGCGTGCTTTCAGTTCTAATATCCCGTACTCCCCGATTCAAGTCAACCGATTTGGATTTGTACATATAGGACAAATGCTCCCATTACCATTTCTTTTTGTTTTTCTTTTTTTTTTCAATTCATTTTATATTTTATACAAGTATTTCTTAGAGTTGAGATAACTTTTCTTGACAATTAGGATCTCTTTACAAAGAAAAAATATGAATTAGCAATCATAGATATCTTACCAATCCAATTGGGTTTTTTCTAAACGGAGCCTGGATACTTCATTTTTTTAGTCCAACCAAGCCAACCATAAATTATTCTAATTGAATTATTCTAATTGATAATAGTAATATAAATCCCCTCAAAAATGGATCTAATTGCACTTCACGCTCCAAATTTTTGATGATTAAATTTATCTTTCTTGGGTGAAACGGGGGATATCTCGATCGGGGGAGAGAACGGGGAAGTACCATATGACCCAATATATCTGACAAGTCGCACTATACGTCAACCCAAGATGCATCTTCCTCTCCAGGACTTCGGAAAGGAACTTTTGGAACACCAATAGGCATTAAATGAAAGAAAGAACTAAATACTATATTTCACTTTGAGGTGGAAACGTAACAATTTTTTTTATTGTCTTTATAATATTCATATTGGTTTTTATCGTATTTATTTTATCCATAGATTATAAAAATTCATA